>CAEGAF010167027.1:0-60364 GCA_903067075.1 Micropoecilia bifurca | reverse complement strand
TATTCATATTCATATTCATATATATATATATATATATATATATATATGAATAGTGCTGATTTCTCTCACTTTAGCTATATTTACATGTTTGACATTTAATTTAGACCAAAGATAAAGGTAAGTGCTGAAAGCAAGTGAACTGATGCATAGATAAATGAATTTTCCAAACTAGTTTTTTGTTCAAACCCAAGATTTTCTTACTACAACCCCACAATGCTAACAACTTCGCCAGTATGCAATTCACCGTCACAAATTGAACTTCTTGTGAGACAAAACGTAGGTCAACCAATAACTCCCTTCTTCACAAGTTGAATCCCCTGCAGCTCTGCAGTGAGAATAATCCAATAAGTGGTCACTGTAACTCGCATGAAGGTGTTTTATCAAATGATCTTTATCGGATACACACAGATGATGTGAGCAGACTCTGTGGGGCACAATGTTCATTGGTGAGTGTGCTGTAGGGAAGGGAAGCAGTGCAGTGACGAAGCACTAATTTGGAGTTTAAACTCACGCGCGCGCGCACACACACACACACACACACACACACACACACACACACACACACACACACACACACACACACACACACACACACACGCAGTCACACAAAGCCAGCAGTGCAGATGATGAAGTGTGATGTAATTCAGTGACGTCTGTATTTATGTAAGTCTTGTTCAGAGAGGTCCTTGTGTTATGAGTTAATTGATAGATGTTTGGGAATTTATCTGTTTTGTAACTTACAAGTGTAACTTCATTTGTATGTTAATGCTTTGCAGTGAGGATGCTTCCTGTTAGCTCTCTGGAGGATGGTGTTTAATTTAATTCATACTCACAGCACAGTATGTGTCTGAACATGTAATCTGATGCTGTAAAACGCTCCGAACGTGAACAGAATTTGATCAGTCGGATGTTTCCAGGGCAATCCAGTTAAACTGGGCCTTATTATTTGATTCAACTGGTTATTTTGATAACTAAACAGTTTGAGAGTTAATATTTATCTCCCTGAAAAGCTTTGAGACACTTAAAAAAAATCTTAATTATGTTTGTAATGTTAATGTGCAACAATGCAACATTTTACTATTCAAACAACAAAGCCCTCTGGTGGCCAAAAAACTGATGGCTTTTCAGTGAGGAACAGAATAAAACATAAAATTGCTACATCAATAGAAACAGTGAAAGAGTAATTGGTCACAGATTAAAAAAATACTGTTACATGTGAATTTAAATCATCCAATTTGGCTTAAAACAATTCTGTAAAATGATGCTTAATTTCACTTAAATCTATGACTTAAGTTAAATGCACTCTTGTAAAATTTTAGACTTTCAGGGTGCTAAGGAGAGTTTTCTTTCAATTAATGAGTATAATAAATTATTTTGTGAAGCACACTGGTTTTTTTTATTGTTCCTACAGATGATAATGTAGATTAAATGTAATATAACTGAAGTCAACTAACCTGCATTTAAGTGAACTGACTGAAATTAAACTGAATTGAACAGAGCTGGATTAAGCTGAACTATGTTATACTCAATTGAACTGTTCTGATCTAAACTAAAGTGAACTGAACTAAATGGAAATGAACTAAAACTGGCATTAACTTGATTGAAATAAAATTAATTGAAATCAGTTTAATTAAACTGAATTGAACTTAGCTGATCTGAACATTGATTGAATCAAACTGAATGAAATTATGAACTTAACTCGACTGGATTAGTTTGTGCTAAGTTGAATGAAACTGATTGAATTTAACATATTGAAACAAAACAGAACTGAACACGTAAAGAAAATTGAATTAAACTAACCTGAATTAATTAAAGAGCAATGAACTGAAGTCATCTAAACTGAAGTGAAGTTTGTTGACAGGAGACAGAGATGGTAAGGTTCAGCATTTTTGATTTTACCTTGAATAAAGTGAACTGTTCGAGTTAAAAAGTGACACTTTTATCCCTGTAAACAAATAATTACTGCAGTAGAAAGAGTGACTGAACTTGTTGAACCTCTATAACTCATAATAAGATAACAATTAGACATTTCATTTCACAAATAAATCATAAAGATCAAATAAAAGCTGTGACACGTGTGGTGCTTCTCAGAAAGTTTTAAAAACAGAAATATAGATCTTTTTCCTTCCTTCCTTCTCGTTCCTGTTTTGGTGGAAACCAAATAAACATTACTGAGTCAGGTTCATGTTGCCACTTAGTTTACTGGATTGTATAACAGGAGGATGTGCCACCATGATCTGCCACAAATGACATTTAAAATGGGCCACTGCAATGTCAAATCCACAGGAAATACACATCATTATGTGCAGTGAAACTTTAAGCTCTGGGGCTAATACAGCAATGTCAGGACACTGAATTTATAGTGAAATATGATGAATTTAGGGTGCAATTTAGGCAACAAATGACATTTGAAATCTAAAGGTGACATAATTGATAGAGAGATCTGGTTACTTAATATGTTTTCTAAGTTATTGCTGTGTTTGTTTTGCTTCCAGTTTTTCCAAAATCGGATTCAGCACAGCTTAGAGTCCACTTGTACATCATGTTTAGTGTTTTACTTTCCAGGAAGGATGCCAAACCAAGGACAAAAAAATACAATAAAATACCATAGTGGCGTTTCTGTGTCCGTCAACGACCGTTCTGTTTGAAAGCTGCTGAAATTTCTGATTATTTTCCATGCTAGCCACGAGCGCCGCCACACTGCTGAGCTCAGCGAAATAAAAAAACGCTCGTGCATGCGTGTGAACGTGCAGACTGTGGGGACATGTGGAGACCGGAGACTCATTAGCATAATAATAGACTTGGATGCATGTAGACAGGCAGGCGGTGTGCGAGCATGTGTCGGTGTGTGTGCACGCGCGAGAGTCCTGTCAAGAAAACACAATTGGAGGGTTCTTGTTGACTTTTCATTGCTCTGTCATCTAAAGACCTATTTAAATGACAGGGTTTAAAATAAAACCCCTTTCAAATAGACGGGTTTTACATTTAAAGCAATATCCAGATGAAAGGGTTTGTAAACAAAAAGTGACAAACAGAGAGATACTGGCCAGGAGGAAGGAGAGAAAGCAGAAGGAGGGA
Organism: Micropoecilia bifurca; assembly: GCA_903067075.1. Taxonomy (NCBI): domain Eukaryota; kingdom Metazoa; phylum Chordata; class Actinopteri; order Cyprinodontiformes; family Poeciliidae; genus Micropoecilia; species Micropoecilia bifurca. The sequence goes on along the minus strand of CAEGAF010167027.1, from coordinate 57,286 downwards.
ACAAAGCAGAGAGAGGAAATGTACAGAAAAACCTCTGATGGAGGACAAATGGAAGGTCAGATGGGTTTAGGTGTGTAAAGAGATGGAGAGAGACGGCTCAGATAAGTGGTTAAACGCTGTGATGGATCGCCCTCGCTATCACTTCACCCACTTCAGAAATGTGTCATTATTGTTTTGGTAGCTACAGATGTACTGCTCTTTATTTTAAAACTTAATGCAAAAACTAACAGTGTAAGGCTCCATATATTAGAGTAACTGGTTATTTGTTTTATTCCCTTTCCATCAATCTTGTGCACACAAATCTGATTAGCTCTTATCACTTGTCTACAATACAAATGCCACCAAACTCAACACATTTTGGGAATAGTTATTTGCAAGTCCATCCATTTTCTTACACCATTGTCCCTTGGTGGGGTCAGGAGGGTTGCTGGTGCCGATCTCCAGCTAACGTTCTGGGTGAGAGGCGGGGTCACCCTGGACGGGTCGCCAGTATGTCGCAGGAAAACACAGAAACTGGCAGGACAAACAACCAGGCACACACACTCACACCTAGGGAGAATTTGGAGAGACAAATTAACCTGATAATCATGAAAAAACCGGAGTAAACCCATGCATGCACAGGGAGAACATGCAAACTCCATGCAGAACGACTGGGGCCAGGAATTGAACCCAGAACCTTCTTGCTGCAAGGCAACAGCTCTACCAACTGCACCACTGTGCAGCCCTACTTGCAAATCAAATTCAAAATATTTGCTTTGATCTTGAGCTAACAAATGAAAACTGGTGTAGTTTGAAACTAGAACAGGGTCTGAGACTTCAGACTGTGTTCACATTGCAGCCTGAGGTGACCCAATTCCGATTTTTTTTTTTTTTTTGCCAAATTAGATTTTTTAATATTTTTATTTTTTATTTTTTGTTTTGTTTTTTATCGTGGCCGTTCACAATTCCAAATATATGCATCTTGTATGTGAAAGTGTCCCGCATGCGCAGTAGACGGCACAACAACGTCAGCATTCTCAGTGTTTTACCAACCGCCATGAAAAGCAGAAGAAGTGGTCAGTGTTTGCAGAAGTAAACATGGAAGCCAACAGTGGAGCTTAGCTTACACACATTTGAAGTTGTTGTGCGACCGGAGCAGCATATTAACAACTTAGTCCTCGTTATTGTCCGCCATGGTTGTTGATATTCTTCCCGTTTGCGCGTATCAGAATAGTGACGTTTGTCGAGTATCAATGACGTCCAGGTCGGATGAATACAACATGGCGGTTAGGTCACATTTGAATTGGATGCGTATTGGATACCCAAGTGACCTGGGTCGCATTCAAAAAGAATCCGACCTGCGTTGTTCAGACTGTTATAAAAATTTCAAATCAAGTCGCATTACATTTAAAAAAAATGGGAATTGGGTCACTTCAGGCTGCATTGTGAACACAGCCTTAGATTTACTTTTCCAAGATTTTGGAAAAATTCTTACCTAAGTTTTAATGATTAAAATATTTGCTTGTCTGTTTTTATCCATTTGAACACAATCTATATAAATGTCACAATCTAAATATATCAGTTTACGTTTCAGACAGTTCAAGAAAAGTCTTTTTGTTTGTTACCGCTGCTTTTCTTGATGCAACCACAGAGATGCTCCCTTTAATCGTCGGGGAATATTCTCAAGGGGCTAAAAGAAAAGATAGTCAGGGTAGCAAGATGAAAAAGGAACAACAAACAAGAATAAACTATGTTTCTTTTTTGTCCTTGAAATAACATTTCAAGCTTTCAAAAAATCTGCAAATTAAACAACATGTAAGTGGAAAGATAACTGGCGAAACCACTCACCAAAGTAAAGCAATTCAGTGTAATATTAGTGTAGCAACATGCAATACAATTATAGTTTATTACTGTTACAGTGTTGGAGTGACACGCCTCTTTGGAGTGGCAAATTTGGGTGGTGGGAGGCTTTTTGAGGAACGGGTCCAGAAATTGATGTTCTAATTATCAAGGGACACTTTTCTCAGTCTCAAAAAGAAAACTTACTGAATGGTGTGAGGCTTTCATCCTAACCTCTGAAGAATGTCTAAGGGCCTTGTGGGAGTTTTATTCTGTGTTTAATGAACCTGATTGTTAAAGAGCAAAAATGAGGAAGCTTCAGGAAGCTCGCATATTTTGAAATGCCACCTATTGCCTCTTTCTGCAGTTTTTTCTCTTTTCTGCCATCAATAGTTGTATTTCATTGACCTTAAAATAGTGCCATTTGAACATTTTTAAATAAATATGCTTAATGGAAACACAACAATTTTCAACAAACTTGTTTTTTTTTTAATAAAAAGTTTTCGTGCCACAATGAGGTTTTTTTGGCCATATTGAAATTGGTTTCTTTTGCAAAGCTGCTATGGAAAAAACATTTTTTCACATGGTATACTCATGATCAACAACCGGATGCTACCACTGGTGCAAACCGAGAAGAAGACAGGAAGTAGTTAGACCATGATGGTGCTGCATTTTTTATTTATTTTTTTTATATATCTTGTGAACACACATCCACATGACTTTAATTGCATTTATTTGTTATTGGAAACACTGCTATTACAAAATTGTTGTTTGTTTTTTGACATCAGTGAAATAATGACAAAGGTTTGCACACATTTGTAAAAGAAACACAACAAACGCAAAACCTGCAGGAGGGACGATATCCCTTCTTAGCTTGGGATCATATTCTTGACTTTGAATAAACTGAAACTGGATTTGGATCACCCAGAATGAGATGTCTGTATTTATCCACTGGTAAATCTGAGATACACAGAAGACAATGTATGGATTACCAAAGGTTTAGGTGTACTCTGATGTCTTTGCATTTTTTCCCAAAGACACTTTTTAATGGAGAGCTGCAGGATGTTACTTGAGATTTTGCTAAATTTATCAAAATCTTCTTCCTATATTGTGAAGTTGCTCACTTGGTTACGCTTGAAGTTCAAGGATTGAAACAGCCAAAGTTCAGGAAATCTGGAGAACCAATTTAGAAAATCACAATAAATATATCACTGGTGTTTTGTGCCCCGCAAAAAGCATTGGACTGTAAACAATAGGAGGCTTGATAATTACTGTAAAAGTGACCTGCATGTGGTCAGATGCAATAAAACCAAAACACAGATGAAAAGACCTGAACACCGCTGGTAAAGCCATCATGTCCGTGTCATCAGGACACATATACGGCTCTGCATGTGTGCTATGAATATGTATGTTGTATGTATAAGATGTGACCCTGGGCATTAATATGTATTGGGTGGTAATGAGGCGAATTGACAGATCAGATGGTCCCTTCTTTAACTGGTCACATGTGGCTCATTAGGGTAGGGCCACACGGAGCACCTGATACCCCCAAAATGACTGCTGCACCCCAAGAACTATTATAGGTGATTTATGTTTAAGGGGACAGGACAAAGGGATGAGAGGTGAGACAGAAATGAGAAAAATTAGATTATAGCTCACATGGCAGGTATGTAGAACCTTGTGGTTAGTTTCTGCAAATCAAACAATTTAACAGGAAATAGAAGAATTGACAGAAGATCAATATAAAAACTATTCATGTCTCATTAGGTGGTAAAAACAGCTGATACCCTCATGAGAAAAGCCTGTTTGTCCCGGTTGGAAAACAGTAAATAACATAACAAAACAGAAGTTAACACCAGGTTAAGATTGACTCTGAGCACAAGACTTATACAAAAAAATTACACCTGTGCTTCCTGAATCGTTTTAAGTACAGAGCCGCCTCTAAACCATCACATGCGGAGAAATTAAATTACCTTTATTTAAAAAAATAATGTGATAGAGTTGCGGATTCCACACATCCAATAAAACTGCAATTTCTCGACAATAAAACACCAATCCAATCCAAATCCCAGAAATATTCCTTTGCTAGTATTAAACTGGAAATCACATTAGTCATGATGAATCTCGATGCTTGATTTGAAAACTAATCCAGGGGAGATCTCTAACTCGATGGGCTTCGTTGAAGGAATATTTCATTTTTCATTGAAACTTTTAAAGAAATGTTTACCTGCCTCTCTAAATAACAGCATGAGGAAAATACAGTTAGAGCTTATATTTGGTAAATTATGTCGTTCCTTTAAAAAGTCCATCCATATCAAAAACAAACTATTTTATAGACGTTATAAATTGTCTTGAAAAGTGTTCATACCTCTTGACATTTTTCAAGTGCAGACACAATTTTCTGTAGGTATTTTATTGGAATTTCTTGCATAATTAAGTGGAAGTAAAATCATACACAGCGCTCAAACATTTATGCAAATGAAATCTGGAAAGTGTGGCATGCATTTGTTTTCAGCTCCCCTGAGTGAACAGTTTGATCCTTTGTATTTTCACCTTTCAAAGCTTCTTCACCAGCTTTACACACCTGGAAATGTTTTGACTCAAGCTCAATCAGATTGGATGGACAGAATCTGTGAACATGAATAATCGAATTCCGTGACAAATTCTCACTTGGATTTAGGACTTTGACTGGGCCACTCTAAGCTTCTATCTGATTTTTTTCTAAGGTTGTTCTTTAATTAACTCCATACATCGTCCTCTCAACTCTGATCAGTTTCCCTCTCTTTGTTAATCACTAAGTGTGTTTAATATTGTGTTATCTGTCAAATCAATGCAGTTTTTGTCTTTTTACTGCCAGATTATATCAGTCAGTCCCTCCAGTTTTTTGAGAATTATTATGGAAATTCACACAAATCCAACAAATCCCCACACTTTTTTACACTAATACATAATTGGGAGTTTATTGCAGATTATAGTCCATAATCTACACAGCGAGTAATAAAAAGTCACATTTACCAACATAAATAAGCGTAAATATTTTCCAATTAGTACCGCAAACACTTTGATTTTTTATTGCAAAAATCACAAAAAGAATCACAGAATCCTGGAGGGACTGAAGAGATGCTCAATAATATTATTTAATTTTAAGAATTCATTGACATTTTAACAGTTTGTGAACATATTTTATCAATACATTCTGGCACAACCAGCATTCATGATCATGATTTGGCCCAAAACGCAAATGAGTTTGACACCACTGGTTTAGATGTATATATATTTTTTTTGAAGAGAATTATAAATGTTGTACAAGTGAATCTCCTTAATGGGAAATACTGTAATAATAACAGAGTCATAGAAAGAAAATAAACCACCTCTAATTTTTTTTTTTACTTTATTGGGACTTTAAACAAAGCTTTGGGTTTTTCTACAGTTTCTTTTTGTACTGATTAGATTTTCATTTTTGTTCTCAGTGACTGTTAAGCATGAAGATACATGCTGATCCTGGAACTCCTTCAAGATGGAATTAAACTTTATATAGACGATAAAAAACAGCTAAAATTCATTTTTGACGTTTAAGCTGAGCTGGTATTTAAAAAGCCAAAGCTGTGCCAACACATGTACAATGCAGGCCGACATATATCCAGGCAGGTTTATGAGTCATTAATTCAAACACAGAGGGCTTATTAACCCGTCTGCGCTCACAGCTGTGGCACACCTGATACCCTCAAAGGGCCCCTGACACCTTTAACCACACGTTCAATTTCCTGTTTATGCTCCCAACCTGTGATAAAATGCTTAAGAAATGCTTTTACGTCTTTCAACTTCGGTACGTTTGCCAGATAAATGTCACCTCACATTACGAAAGCATTCAGATGTGTTTTCATATGTGGATAAATGCCTATTACGTTCATTATTAGCAATATTTCAAATGAGAGCTTAAGTTTTAAACGCTCGTACTTCCTCTTTATTATATAGCGCTTCAACATCTTTGCCGCTTATGCTGAACAGTGGGGAGCATTTAATTACAAACCATTACTTACAGAGACCCTAAAACTGTACATCTGAAAAGGGATTTTGCAGTATGTAAACACAAAATCAGCTTCATTTCAGCTTCCATTCACATCTCAGTGAGAATTAAGGCTTTTTCCATCGCATTGAATTAGTTTCCAACTGATTGATGCCAATTTCATGCTAGTATTGATACATAAATGTAATACAGTTTCAAATTGTGTTTGTTTATTCACTAATTGGATCTAACACAACCGGCAGGAGCACCGGTGATCCATTTACCCTCCCCACTGTGCGAATTAAAACGTCTTCAAAGTGAGTCCGTCAGGTTCAGTCTGCTTCTCTACTTCAGATTTCAAAGGAAATAAGACGAGTAGATGAAAATGTGCTGAATTTAAAGTTGATCAGTGTTTTTCATGAACATACGTCTAACCTTGATACTAATAACCAATGAATTTGTGGTCTGTAATTTTCTTAGAATGAGACGTTTCCTGTTATCTTTGGCCAAGTTTATTTCTTTATTTTAAAGGAACAAAGCCCGTTATTCAACATATGCGCTTCAGTACATCATGTAAATATGCCTCATTTAGCCATAAAGGCTAATTTCCATCTTCAGTCACTGGCAGGTTGATGGGGTAAAGCAAGATTAAAACTATAACTCACAGCAATTCTTTAATCACAAAATAATGAATGAGAAGTTGCATAAGCAAAAATTAGAACCACACATTTCACATGTGACAGAGGCTGATCTACATATCATCACAGATTTGATTAGTTACCAATCAAAGTTTGGTGGATTAACTCCAAACTTTGTTATTTTTTCTAATACAGTTGGCACATTAATCCAAGTCTGAATATCTGACAACCCAGTTGCACCTTTCCTGTGTTGTTTCCTCTGGTTGCAACACTTAAGGACACTTTGGCTAATAAATGTATTAAACCACCAAGGAGACAAGTAAATTATCATCACTATTTCATTTTATTTCCTCATTATGAACCATTTTGATTAGTTAAAACTCTGCAGGGATTTTTTTACCCAACATTTTTAGAACTTGTATATACAGCTTTGGAAAAAAATAAGAGCTCACTCCTCCTGGTTCTTCCACTAAATATCTGTTTCTGAACTCTTCCTGAGTTAAAACATTTGTAATGTTGTTTCTAAATAATTATAAACTTGTTTTCTTTGCATTATTTGAGGTCTGAAAGCACTGCATCTTTTTTGTAATTTTGACCATTTCTCATTTTCTACAGATGAATACTAAAAATTTGCTTGGAATTTCAGAGACATGTTGCCAGTAGTTCATAGAATAAAATAACAATGTTCGTTTTAGGCCTATAAAAAGTAAAATCAGAGAACCTGATCTTCATATTTTCAGAGCTGTATGTAGCTGTATGTGATTCTTGTCATTCATGTACATTTCTTAAGCTTCTGTGTCTAAAATATGGATGATGTGTTTGAAATTTATCGAGCGTAATTTACATCTGTTATGTTAAACCATGTGTTTTAAAAGTTGTGAGATATTTTTTTTATAATCCCAAAGACTTTGGGATTGATTTTTCAGTTATTTTGTCTATGATTATTTGGTAATCCAGTGTTTCCCCTTTGTGGTTTCTTTTATTCATATTACAAATATTCATGTGTTGAATGTTTACAAAACAACTGATTGATCTATGACTACGAAAAGCTGTAGGTTCGCCAACAATAACTTCAATATTCAAAGCACTTCTCCAGATGATAATATGGAAAACAGACTTAGCGAGTGCCCAAGTCTTGTGGGAAACACAGTAAAAATGCCAGTGTTGAATTAACACCCAAAAGTGTCTATATGTGTCCACGTCAGCTGGTGTTAAAGTAACACTTTGAAAATGTTAAAAGATTGACACCCATATTTTTGTTAAATTAACATTGGTCTACAATACTAAATGGGTTTAAGAAAAGTTAAACTTTCCATTTCTGTGTATTGCTTTGAATATTTTTCACTGGATTTGATTAATATTGACACCTTGTAGGTCAATTACTTACTTTTTTAACACCACATTATGTTTTGTGATCAACACTACACTGGTGTTACTTTTAATATATTTTAAGACTAACACCATTGTAAATGTTAATGTGACACTCTGTAGTGTTGAATTTAACACCTGCTGACTTGGACACATATAGACACTTTTGGGTGTTAATTCAACACCAGCATTTTTACTGTGTGCTGCCATAAACGCCTTTGAATCTGTCACTTCTCTAAAATGTTAAACAGGAGAATTGCTCTGTAGTGTTTGCAAAAACCTGAATTGAAGTTTCATGCATCTGTCTTGCAGACCAGGTCTCAGCTGTGTTTGTGTGATGAAGAGCAGAAATCCGACACAGTTCAGGTCGTCTTTAACAATTTGGCCGCCCCTTCGGAAGGATGAAAACATCGCACACAAAGCTGTCATTAAGAACATCTCCTATTTTGTGCAACAACTCAGCTGAGAGAAGAGATTCATGGGGGTTAATTGGGTCTAGGGACACACACACACACATTGGTGTAACCACACACAAGCAGAGACAGCACCAAATCCTCTTAGCTTTATAATGAAGGAAGTGAAAATGGGTAGAAAAGAAGAGATGAAGAAGAAAACATGCTGAAAGAGGAGACTGGGAATGAGGAGGAAAGAAACTAACAGATGCAGGTCAAGATAAAAGGATAAACACTGGAAGAGAAAAAGGGAGCATTGCAGAGAAATCAGACGCAAAGGAAAAGTTGAAGGCGGTGACAGTCAGGAGTGGACTGTAAAATAACAATGCCTTGTTGCCATGGAAAGGAACATTTTTTCAGCCACAAAGTAACCTGCTTTTTAAACCTCATGCACTCTCTTGTTAAGCTGTTTTTGTGTTTGTGAGAGCAGCAGTTGTGGCGTTCCCTTAATGAAACACTCCAGGCACACGTCTCGTTTTGTGCCATTTCAGGCTCTTCCCTTCAGATTGAAATATTTATTAGTGTTTTCACTCCTTGATGGGAGATTCTGTCTATGTTTTCTGAAATTGTTTAAATTTTCAGCTTTGCATGTGTGTTGGATTGAAATGTATTAATTTACCATTCAGAGGTACATTCACTCTTTTTGGTTGTAATGATTTGCCAGTGGTTTGGGCTAAAGATGTTTATGTCCGGTATGATTTGGCTGATGTAGTGGTCAGATGCAACCACCAGGGGGAGTCTAGCGTTTGCGCTATAGTGAAGCGCACTGGAACCGGAACTTCCTGGTTCGTCCATTAAAATGTTCTCCGTTTTCAGGTATGAGTTTATATTTAAACACACATGTAAATTAGTTTACTAAGTTCTGGAAAGCTTATGAGTGTATTTTTGACACACTTGGTTGTTAGGGCCATTGTTAGCTAACATACTGTTGTTTCAAGTTTGATATCATTGCGTATGTTTGTAAGCTAATTGAGATAATAACACCCATTTTTTTATTCTTGTACTTATTTTCTTCAGGGCTTTTATGCATGGATTTTTCAGACATATAAAAGAGGTTTGAATTTATCTAAACTCACAAATAGGAGACTGAGGCGTTTTTATTGTCTGGCATCAAAACAAATATTTACGTTTATGTTTTGAAGATCTTCTGCTGTCTTTTAGCTTTCCTCTGTAAGGATTTCCTATTTTCTCTTAAACATTATACCTTCTTCATGCATAACATTGTTTTTGTCTAAACACAATCTTCAAACTATTGGTACAGAAAATTACGTTTGTTGGTTAAGATGTATTCCTGAATTCAAATTCACTTTTATGTTAGAATTTACATTTTCCTGACTTTTTTCACTCAACAACAAAACAGAATAACTGAGACAGACAGAAAAAAATACAAACACACTAAATACTGAAGTTTTCAGAAATACCCATCAACTTTGAGACTACAAGTGTCAATATGGAAGAGTCCTCACCAACCCTGATTGCAAAATTCAAAATGGCTGCTGCACTTACAAAATATGAGGACAGATGCAGTAGCAAACTGTCTAGCAGCATTTAATAAATCTTATTTTAGTAATGATAGTGATACTATACTGTTTCAAAGCCTAAAATGATGATGTTCTCAGTTTGTATTGATAAGAGGAGAAAACCTGTTGGAGGGAAAAATTACAAAACAAGAAAAGTGGAAGAATTAGGCCTTTGTGAATGAGTGAATACCATGAATAAAAAATAATTTGCTGCTGCAGTTGACAGGCTCAGAAAATCTCCAAGAGGTTTAGATGGTATATTTCCACTAGCAAAAATGTAGAGCTACTGTGTAAAAGCACTAATTTCACAATAAACTACTGTGAAAACCTACACAGTAGGTTTTTCAGTACAAAGAACACTGAAAAACAGTGTTCTTTGCAAATATTACCATTTCATTTTTTTAGTTATTTGGTGTATCAGTAAAAATACATTACACAAAAAAGCAAAGACAAGTATTAAATTGTATAGAGCAGGTTAGATACCCAGAAGTGTGAAGCTAAATTATATAAATCCTAAATACTGCAGCATGAAATGAAACCAGATATTGACACATTTGTTTCAAAACAGTGTTTCTGTTTTGCGGTGTAAACCCAACACCTCATTGAATAGTAGAGGTAAAAAAAATAAAATTGGTTGAGATTTTCTCACAAATCTTGAATCTTAATATATAAAATATGTGCTTTTGTGGCCTTAGGGGAGCTGAGACAAAATGCTTAAATCAGGTCAGGTCATATCATCAGCTCATGCACATACAGCCATGCATGCTAATTCAGAATATTATTAATTTATTTTAGCAGAAACGTTTGTCAACAAAAAGATCCAATCTAAGTCATACACCAGATGTGAAAATATGATTTGAAAAGCACCAAACCACAGCAGTGCATACAGCCAGCTATTTTCATTATGAGTTATTTCAATAAGGATGAAAAAAAAACCTTTTATTTTTAACACGCTGGTGTTCAAATGATGCTTAAAGCTTATTTAAAAGTTCATAACTAGATTTATATATTCTTTTGGACCATTCAGCCTCAACCACAGTGCATATATTCTTATTTAATGCTTTCATTGTTACTATTTGCTATAGCTTGTTAGTAATATGAATATTATTGTTTACCTTCTATGATGTATTTATATCATTTAAGTTGAACTAATGTATATTTAGGAATGATAAATGTTAATTTCTTGAAGGAAATGTATTGCTACTCCTTTTTGTTCCTGACAATATATGCAATCATAAAGCAAGAAAAAAATCTCATTAAAAGGCATTAAAATGGTGGATGTGGCAAGCATCTATCTTCCGCACTTTCCAATATGAGAAATAAGCTATGAAATCCTATTTTATTCATTTTATTTATAATTAAATAGAATTAAATTTTATTGTCATTGCACATGTCAAATACAAAGTACAGTAAGTATACTCTATAGTCTGTATATACAGTCTATGAATATACATACTGTATATTCATATACAGTCCAGGGTTTCCCCCAGGGTATTATAAGCATGGCGGGCCGCCATGCTTTGCTACCCCTGCCGCCAGGCTTAGCGTTTCAGCTATTTGGGATTCCCCTCGGTAATTTCCCCTCAGAAAGCCGGTGGAGAGTCCGCGCTTCCTGATTTGCTAGCCCCGCCGCCAGGCTAAGCGTTGCGCCATTTCAGCTGTGTGGACCGCCAGGCTTAGCAGTTTTTCTGGGGGAAACCCTGCAGTCTATGAATATACAGACTGTATATTCATAGACTATACAGTCTATGTTCATACAGTATAGTATATACAGTCTATATTCATAGTCTATGAATATACAGACTATGAACAGGGGTACATTATCTATACAGTGTATTTCATTCACTCAGTAATAAATACTAATAGTCTTATTTATTTATTTATTTCAAACAAATGATAAAAAGAAAAAAAGAAAAATTAAAACAAATGATTATGTCCAGTTGTGATGCAATTTTACATTATCTGTTTGAAAAGGAACAGGCAAAAGATACAAGAATTCAGGGTTTCCCCCTGTGTATCATAATCCTGGCGGGCCACCAGGCTTTATTTGTGCCCCCACCAGGCTAAGCATCGCTTTTTCTTTTTAAGTCTTTATTAAATGTTTGCACTTTTTAAGACTTTATAGTTGGTATTTAGGTGTTAATCTTCCAATCTTTCTCTAACATATAATTATCTGGTGATATTTTTAAATTTCCTGTCAACATTAAACATTTTTTAACTCAAAAATACAGCGGGCTGCCCTCGTGCCCAACCTCCAGGCTTAGCAAGTTTTCTGGGGGAGACCTTGAAAATCTTATGATTTCCTGCCCCTCTCACATTTATCAACCTACAAACATTAAATATCCAGACACCAGATAAGCTTAATTTATTTTACACTGTATTACACTTAAATATCATATTCTCATTCTTAAATGTACAATGTACAATATTATCAATAGCATGTTTGGTCTTACAACATATTTCCAAGTAACATCTTTTTAAACAGTTTTGTACGCAACAACTGAAAGAAATCCTGGATAAAAAGGATCAGAAAGAAGTGTAAATGTATAATGTCTGCCCAGTAAAATGAAATATTTGCATATAAATCTAAGGCTGACCAACTCGGGCTGTACTCATTAAATTAATGAAAACATTCCTTATAAGGACAAATTCACAAAGGTATCATCATGTGTCATTTTTTAAAAGTTATTTGTTGTTTAATGTCATTACAGCTCATCTAAAAAACATTGCAAGGCAGCATTTTTCATGCAAATGCTGGGAAAGTAGCTAACCTACCTACAGAGAGAGATTCAGCGCGGATGATGGAGCTGTGTTATATTCTGTCGTTGTCAATGTCAATTTATTTACAGAGAGTTTTAATCTGATACGAAACACACTGGGAGGGTTATTGCACAGGAATTTCTTGGTCAGCTAAGACACTAAACGAATCAGAGGAGAATATTATATATAGAAGTTCGTCTCTGATGCCTTCGCGCAGGCTATTCCCCCTCGCTCGCTCCTTCCCTCGTGTCCTGTGAGCCTCTCTCTGCCTCTGAGTAATACTGCTGATTTCTTTGTCACAGAGTTGCAGAGTCACGCAGTTATTCTATTGAGTTATGCTGCTTCCACTTTCAGCTGCAACAACTTTCAGTTTGCAGAAAAGACGATAGGCAGAAAAATCAAAAAGTCCAAATCAACTTTTTTCCACTCACAAAAAAAGCCACTGACAAGACATAAAAAGGACGATATCAATTCGCTTTCATCGCTATTTTTATCATATTTTATTTAATTTAGTGCTTTATGACGATTATTTCTCCTTAAAAAGTATTTCATTAACCTCATGTCAAACTATAATCACGTTAGAGATGATTTTCACCGAGATACTGCATGTTTTGCTCATTTCTCCTTCTATTATTCACTATATCACTGTTTGATGGAGGAATAGACTCCCTAAATAGACAGACTCACTCCATCTGTGTTCATGTGCTTGAGTTATAGGACGCAGGGGGAACAAAGGATTTCCATGACACAAGGGGCCCAGGATGGCACTAAAGACGGGGGTGTTGAGGGTGGACGAGGATAAATTAGAAAAACGTTAGCCCAGCGGAGCCATCGACAGCTAGGGAGGAGTCAAAAACAAAAGAAAAAAGGAGGGTTTAGAGGATAAACGGGGAAGAAATGAGAGAGAAGTTTCAGAAAGACATGCTTTAATGGTTTTAGAGTTGAGTACTTTTTTTTTAGATTTAGTTTCGGTTCTTTTTTAGCTCCAGACTCATTCAACTTCGTCTGAAAGCTCACAGGGAGTCTGGTTCAGTCAGCTTAGCTGTGCCCAGTTAATGGGAGGCTTTGCTGAAGTTGGTGAGGACCAGTTAACTGAATTATGGGCTTAAAAAGTGAACCCAAGCAACCAAAGTCATTCTGACCTTTTGATCCATGACAGTTCTCAACTCTCGCCTGATTTTGTCAGGCATGTATGGTTTCAGTACAGCGACTCAGCACTGATATTCAGCTCTGAAAAAACTGAAGAGTCCACTGCATTGAACCCCACTGAAAACCTCCTGGTTATTCCACCAAATACTGATTTCTGAACCCGAGTTAAAACATAAGTATTGTTGTTTCTAAATGAAGATCAACTTGTTTTCTTTGCATTTACTTGATGCTTGAAAGCATTGCATCTTTTCTCATTTTCTGCCAATAAATACTACATTTTTGCTTGGATTTTCATGTTGTAAGAAGTTCATAGAATTAAAAAATCAATGTTCATTTTACTCAAACATAAACCTATAAAAAATAAAATCAGAGAAAATGATCATTTTTAAGTAGTCTTCATTTTTTCAAGAGCTGAGAGAGTTGATCCCAGCCTCTCCTTCACTTTAATGTGAAATCAATCAAACTTAAACTTTAAGATAAACCAAGCAAGAACTGGCTTAGTAGTGTATGAGAAAAATGTTCTTTTTAAATGTCATTTGTTGACTCTTTATTTAGTTAAAGGTTTTTTTACTGTCAGCTGTACGTATAATATCTGGAGCGTTTCCATGCTGTCACGCTTTCCTACAAAATGCTTTATAAAATCTGGTTTGATGGCTGATTATCAGTGCACTCGCAGACGTCTGTTGTTCCTCCAACAATAGACTACTACCACCAGCACGTCTCCATTGTGTGTGTGTGTGTGTGTGTGTGTGTGTGTGTGTGTGTGTGTGTGTGTGTGTGTGTGTGTGTGTGTGTGTGTGTGTTAATCATGCCTCTCTTATCAGCCACCGTCAGACCTAGAGAGACGCTGATGTGCTCCCTGCTGATAGCTGCACACACAGAGGTCTCTCCCTTCCCCCCCTCAGGGTTATTCAATAGAGAACTAATAGACCTCATCCCAGAAAATAAAAGCAGAAGATCATTACCAGGCAAGAACGACTGCTCGGTGAAACAATAACTAGCAAACATCTGATGAGACACCGGCCTCTTGACGGACAGTTGCTAGGAGAGAAAAACTCAAAATGAAAACAGTGCCTTTACAAAAAAACATCACGAATTCGACAATTACTGCACTGAGAATATTTAAAAGAACATATAAAAAAAAATAGATAAAATCTTTATCACATGTACAGATGTACTTACTGGTATGTTTTAGTCTGAGTGGATGAATAATAACTCACATTTTCTTTCAGAATAACAATCTGAAACATGTTGCAAACATTTGTATATATCCACTAAGTTAACATTTTGCAGATCCAGTGCATGTAGTTAAAATTTTGAGTCTTTTTAGGGAATGTCTCTACTACCAGCCTGGCGCATCTAGAAATATTAATATTTATGCATTCTTTCATTCAAATTATTTTAAGACTACAATAATACTTGAATATATTTTGGTCTGTGTTGTTCTGGCTCTGTGGTAACATTTTAAATTAACCTCACTCCAGTGTTTTGCTGACTTTAACCCTTTGAGTCTTAAGTTTAAAATCTCCGCCTGGATATTTCTGCTTATTTTAATTGTACGCAGTTCTTTAAATGTCCTGTGAGTAAATATATTTGCCCTTTTATGCATAACAACTAAAACTTTGAATATATAGCAGTTATTTTCGCAACTTGCGTCTATTAAAAGAGCGCCCTTCAGATTAATTTCAGTATGGCGGGAGTGAAATTACCATAGTAATCCGAGATTGGCTGGAAAGCGCAACGTCTCCCCTTTCAGAAACCACTGGAAATGATCAAATGGAGCAAAATGTGGCAGAGTCACAGTACTGCAAATGTGGCTGGAGCGTCACTGACACGTTCAGCCCAGAAGGGCTAAAATTATTTCCTCCAGGCTTGTTCTGTATTTAGCGCCATTCATTTTCCGTCAATCAACCTGCTTCTCCGAAATCCCCACAGAATGACGCTGCCACCACCATGCTTGCCAGTCTGGAAGGTTTGTTAAAGGGAATGTGCAATGCTTTGTGTTCTCATCCGACCTGAGTAGCCTGTCTCCTGTATATCCTGTAGCAAATGTTGATTCTTATTACATCCTTTCTACAATTAAACAATTTTATCACTCTTCCAGAAAGATCTTTTTTTTTAGATACTCTCAACTGAGCTGTGGATATCTGCAGCTACTCCAGAGTCAGGTTAAGAAGCTGCCTCTCTAATTATTCCTTATCTTGTCCTGTCTGAAGTTAAAAATATCAAAAAAGGTCCACATGTTGTGAAAAATCTGGAAAACAGTTTCTCCAGATCACTTTGAAAGCTTACCAGTGACTAGTTGATCACTCAAGCCCTTTGCACAGAAAGTATTTAGAAAAGATTTGTAGCATCATGTGGTTTTCTTTCACCCATTAGATTCATGGCCTCCATCCCATGTTTGAAACATGTCACTGTTTGGAATGACTCTAATTTCAGCTTTGACGTTGAGAGGAAGACACACAGAGATGAGGTGAAAGGATAAAATCAATCATTAGAGACTATTCAGACGGTCTCTGTGGTGGCGATGGAAAGGCTCTTAACCTGCTGACACACACACACTCCAACACTCATGGAAAGAGAAAGGGAGCTGTAATGAACAGTCAAGGGAGTCCATAGCCCCTTCTGTTCACATTTTGACTCTTGATTGGGCGAGACCTTTGACCACAGAGGTCAAAAGGTCCAAATTATGACCTCAAGACAGCTCAGTGAGCCTGGGTGTGTTTGTGAGTGTGTGTGTATTTACGTGGGACAATGAACAGACATGAAAAGGTCATTCCAGATGCTGTCTTAAATATTTTGATTGATAATTTTAATAGCCACACACTGATGGGAGTTCACTTTAAATTTTTATGAATGAAGATCTTTCCAAATCGCAGGTCGGCGGCGGATGAACTCGGAGTGTGTTTGAATGTGTGGGAACTCCGGCCTGCAGATGACAGCTCATTAACAGAGGGAGGTTTGACCTCCAACACCAATCACTCTCCTTCTTTCTCTCTTTCTTTCTCTCCCATCCCCCCGTCAAGCTCTGCAGCAACAAGGTCAAACACAGAGGCGGAGCAGGAAGGTATGACACAGAACATATATTACACAGATAGAGCTGGGATGGAAAGTGTTGTCTCTTTCGGTTTAAGGCACAGTAAAAACGATTTTGTCTTTTTGAGGTTCTAAAGTTATTTAAATCTGTGCAAAACCCACAAGAGAAAACTCAAAAGTTAACGCACTTTTCTCACTTCTTTGGAGTCAAACGTTCCAGACTAAAGTCATCAGGTGTGACTTTACTATACAGATGTATAGCAACACAATGCCAAGGCAACAAGACATCACTAACACCCTTAGAAAAGCAGTTGTGACAGCCCATAAATCTGGGAAGGGTTATAAGGTAATTCCCAAACAAGTTAAAGTCCATCATCATTCTACAGAGAGAAAGAACATCCACAAGGGGAAACATTTATGGGGGCAGCTTGTCTTCCCAGCAGTGGATGTCCTGGAAAATTCAGCCCAAGGTCAGATTATACAATAAACAGTGAAACTGCAAAGAAAGGAAATCCAAAATCCTCAGTTTAGCATGTTGAAAGTTGAAGTTTATGACAATGCACAAAGAAAATGATAGAAAAAGTGTGCTTTTTTGACACCTCTGTACAAAGCTAATGTAGCAACTCCAGTTGGCTTTGCATCTGATTAAAGTAGCTGATTTCCAGAACAAAGACCTTTACACAACACTGTGTTTGACGGAAATACAACAGCATATCAGCTGTTAAGCATGATGATGGTCTGTAATTATTGTAACTTGCTTGGCAGCCACAGGACCGATAGACCTTGTAGTCAATGAGCGGACCAAACGCTTTTTTTTTCAAATGCCAGTTTGTCTGTTTGACTTCCATTGTTTCACACAAACTGGGTCAACAAGTGGAACAATGTTCCCCAAAAATATCAGCAAACCAACCACAATATGGCTGATAAAGGAAATAATCAAAGGGCTCTGAAGAGGCGATCAGAGTCTAGCATGATTACTGACATGTTTCAGCTGGACTTGAAACATTCAGTTTTGTCAACAACAAAACACTTTTCTTTTCAACCAGCCATTGTACAGCACATACAGCTGCAAACCAACTGACCAAACATCCTGGAATTTGACTTGGGTTGCTAGGCAACAGGCTGGACTTTCCTGGGGTTGCCAGGCAACGGCAGTGCCTGCTGATTTCTGATGTTACAATACGAAGGTTTTTGAAACTGCTCATTTTCCAGACACCAAAAAAACATTAATATTTGATGCTTGGGTTGTTTTTAGAATATGTAGAACCAAATGGATGTATAACAATGTGCAAAATTATTATTTTTTTTTTAATGTATATAAAAATAAAGTTTGAAATGTGTGTAGAAAACATAATTGATGTTCAAATAAAATAATTGTATCCTGACATAAACCCTCGAAAGAATTTGTTTTGTTTTATAGTGACTGTATTGCACCTGCCCACCACTCCAGTGGATAGAAAGCCTATTAATTCTCAGAGTTTCGGTCCCTATAGTTAGATTTAAGAAGTTCATACTGAGCTTGTATTCATTTTGTTGACTCTTTTGTTTTTCCCAAGCCTCATCAGCAGTTTTTGGGACCCGACAGACAGAGACAGAGAAAAGTACAAAAAGAAAATATAATTTTAAATACTCCAGCTGAAGGAAAAATGCATTATTGCCATGTTTTATCTTCACTCATTATGGTTTTTTTTAAAGGATTTTCTTGCCTCTAGTTGACTTTGTTTGACAGTGAATGGACAGGAAAATAGATTATATTGAGATAAATTGTCTTTTATTCTAAAATCAGATTGTGGCCGGATAATGAGTTGGACTGAACCAACAGAGGAATGAAGTAACGTATGACCAAAATTCTGCATTTATTTTAGATTTATTTTTACGTGCAAGTTAAGGAAACTGATAAAGAGACTTTGTTAACCTGTGAAACTGCAAATAATAATAAGATCGCTTTAGGTCAAAAAATCAGGATGCTGAAAAAAAAAATTCTTATCTCACCTAGCTCTAACAAAAACATTCAATCTTGTCCAGCTTTTAATAATCTAGTTAAAGACGCTTTTCAAGGTCTTATTGGTAGCCATTATTCCATCCCTTTTGTTCCCAGAGCAGCCCCACAGCATGATGCTACCACCATCATGCTTACCAACTGGTGTAGTAATCTTCGCACCAGTTGACAAGTGGTTAGGTTTCACTCTAAGGTTTGAAAGTCTTACATTGACTCCACCAAATATCCGGCTAATCATTGCAGCCAAATAACAAAATCTTTGTCTCATCAGATTGTAGTTTTTTTCTTCTATTATCCTCAAGTTTGTTCTTACAAGCCAACCAGCTCTCTTCTGAGAGTGGCACCTGTAAATACTGAGTTTCACCATTTCAATATATTTCTGGCCATGTCACATAACTACAACACAAAACTTTAATGACCAGTTTTTATGTGCTATAAAGAATTATATGTGTTTTGTGGATGTTGCAGAAGGAGATTGAACTTTTTCATCTCTTCTAATATTTTAGCTTACACTGGAACATTTCTATTAATGCTTAGCAAGCAGCATCGTGTTGGAGTTATTGTTCAAAATGTCACTAAAATTGGAGCAAATGACCATCTCTACATCGAAAAACAGCCTCGTTTCTCTCAGTTGTACATGATGCATGTAATTGGGCTCACAGCTTGTTTAGGTTTTCATGAGTTTACTTAAAACCACACAGAAATCATTCAAATCCGTTTGCTCTCCGCAGAGCAAACGGAGGTCAGATGATGCTCTGATAT
Organism: Micropoecilia bifurca; assembly: GCA_903067075.1. Classification (NCBI taxonomy): domain Eukaryota; kingdom Metazoa; phylum Chordata; class Actinopteri; order Cyprinodontiformes; family Poeciliidae; genus Micropoecilia; species Micropoecilia bifurca. The sequence continues at coordinate 37,778 of CAEGAF010167027.1, read as the reverse complement.
AAAAATCACGCCTGTTGGTGAGGATTTTATTATCTGACACACACCTGAGACAATGCGGGGGGAAAAATTCAAAGCAATCAGATAAAAACAGCTTATCACCCTTCCTTCCATTACTTTTTGCAAACGTGACAGTAATTGTGGGGTGCAGAGGCACATGTCACTGCTGGGATCACTACCTGCTGAGAGAATAAAAAAAGATGACAAAGGAGAGAGATAAAGCAGGAGAAATGACAGACAAAACTGCAAACTGCATTCAAGCACCGAATAAATTCTTTAAGACCTAGTTGTCTGGTAAAACTAAATAAAATGAGGTAGAAATGTTTATTAATTGAAAGAATAGACGGATGGGAATATGATGGGAAGTTAGATTGATGGAAAGTGGTAAAGAAATGGGCCAAGCAGGGATCAGCCTCACACTGAGATCACAGACATGCAGCGCTGTCATCCAATCTCTTATTTCCTCCCTCTGTCTGTTTACCTTCATCTCTCTATCTTAACCCCAATTTCTGTCTGATTTTTTTTAACCAATCTGCATTTCTGTCTCGGCTTGCATGTGAGGCAGATATGAAAGGGAAAAACAGAGAGATTGGGTTATAAAAGTCAGACAGTTTGAACAGGAAGACAGGAGGGTGAAATCCAAGCCAACAGGTTTTGGTTTGGGTCAGTGTAGAGTCTTTTTCTCTCAAATTTTATGCAACCTTTTGACAAACTCTTATGACATCCTGCTTAATCAAATACTTTAAATGTATTGGATTTGACCTTTGAGATATAATGGTAGACATGGCAAACTAACGTTAGTGAGACCATTTTTTGAAAAATCAGTTCGTGTTTTCACTACCAAGCTCATTGTTTAGGTTTTGTCTGTTTATATAAAAACTGCCAGAAGCTTTTCGCAAGACCCTCAAAGATTTTATCAATTTATTTATTTTTTATTTTTATTTTTTACATAAGAATCCAGAAAGCTTAAATGTAATCTTTAAAAACTAGAATTTTTGTCTGGATTGTCTGAATCTTGTTAGCGTATCTGTTAACAAGATCTTGGCTTTTATTCAGTGGCATGATTATATTATATGGACGTTTAGCAATGAGATAGTCAAGATTACGGCTAAACCGATAGATTCTTGACAGGTTTGGAAATTAAATGAGTGTCTATCAGGTCTCAAGAGTATGCTTTTGTTGGTTGACCAGTATAAAAAACTAGTCAACAACTAAAACATCATCTGTTTTAGGGTCATTTTGATGTGCTGTTTCCAAAAATCTTATTGTTTTTGCTGAATCAGGTGAACTTTCTGAACTATGGAGCAATATGAGCATCAAAATGCATGACTTGTTCTCAAATGTGGATCGGTTTCCTGACGATCTGAGATCAATGATTGATCAGATGGAGAATTTTGCACAATGAAGACGCAATGTTCAATTTACTTGTACTTATTTTTATCAGTGTCTATTATTCGATTTACAAAAATACAAGTTTGTAGCATTTAATTAATACACTCTGTTAGAAAACGTTTTTTTCTCTTAAAATCTTTTTTGGATAGAAATATTAACTGAAATGAACTGACAATGTCACAAAAATGTAACTGATTTACTCAGAAGATTGGATTTCTCTAAGTCAAATTAGAATAAAAACCTGACCTGATTGAGAAAAATGGATGTCGGCTTTGGATTCAGTGGTGCAAAATAGTTGAAAAATAGACAACTTCCAAAAAAAAACTCCCAGAAACTTTAATTTCAATAAACTGAAATTGAAAACTTAGAAATGTAGGTCAAAGAGAGGACAGAATACAGTCAAAATGTACAAAGTAGTTGTATTATTATCATTTATTTATTTATTTATTTTTTTTTGTTCCATCATCAGATACGTTGTACGTTACCTATTTTGGTGTAAAGTTCTTGCAGACAGTGGAGGCCTTGTCAACTTAAACCAGTAAAGTTTTCAAGAGGAAACCCTTTAATCTTATAAATTCGATTCCCTTTTGACTCAAAACTGGGAAACTGGAACATTAAAATATTAGTATGCATGTAATTAATCAATTTAATGTGTTTCATTTAAAGTACTGAGTTACTGAAATAAATTATTAATACTGTAACGTATTACATTAAGGAGAGACACAGCCACCAAAACAATACCCAGTGAAAAAGCAGACAATTCAATCACATGGATGGTGAAAATTAGTCTTTTCTTTCTGCTTTTTAAATAAAGTATTAAACTCTTGCATTATCTATTATACCGGAGTGTAAAACCAAAGAGCACAAATCAAACACTTGTGAATTTGACCTAAAAAAAAATCAGAATAGAAATATTATTCGGCAAGATACCAACAGCTTGCACCTGTGAACACAAAATCATTTCAGGGCCTTATTGCAGCAGTTTTAAGCTTCAGTCCAACAGATGGCTTTATGGTCTGGTTTGCCAACTGTCTACTTGAAAGAAAATGGAAGGAGTTAAACACTATTTCCATCCTGGTGGTCCCCCTGAGTGATAAATTGTCCAAGTTTAGATTACAGCAAATCTCCTGACACAGGACCTCCTCAAAAAAAACAAGGAATCCTTTTTTTTTCTGTGATGTACTTTGGTTTAAGGTTTGTCTCTTTTCTTCTACACCGTTTTTGAATGAGAGTTTTTTTGTTTGTACATGGATTCTTGGATTTAAAGAGGTGATGTGACACTGTCATAACCATGATATAACACCTGTTATGAACATGAAGTCTTTATAAATGTTGTCATGAAGTGTCATTCTGAAAATAATGACAGTTTGAATGCAAATCTGCACTAAATGTTGCATTAAAACCAATTAAAAGTGTCAACTTTGCATTATTCTGTAAATAAGGACACTTTTAATGCAAAATTTCATTAAAATCTAAAAGTCAAAAGGGTGATTATTTACAGCAGGGGCGTCAAACTCATTTTTGTTTTGGGCCAGATCAAGATCATTAATGCTCTTAAAGGGCCAGTTGTGCCAGAATGTGTTGATAAAACCTGCTCAGAACCAACAAATTCTTAGAAGTAAATTGAACATCTTTTCAGTCCCTTTGGGATTTTGTGGTACTTTTTGTGATTTTTTTGTTGCAATAAAAGTGTTTGTACTAATTTGGACATATTTACAATATCTGCACTTATTTAAGACAGTAAATGTGACTATTTGCTACTTTCTATATAGATTATCTACTGTAATCTGACATCATTTTGACAATTTTTGAGAAAAATCTTCAATAAGCTCCCAATTATATCTTGTGCAGGAATTTGTTGATTTTGTGTGAATTTCCATAATAATTCTCAAGAAATTACAGGGACTGATTGATATAATTTGGCAGTAAACAGATAAAAACTGCATTGATTTGATTGATAACATAATATTTAAGCACATTTAGTGTTTAGTCTAGAATCTAGATACATATAAAGATATGGTGGGCCGTATTTAGCCCACGGGCCTTGAGTTTGATGAATGTGATTACAGAATGATACTCATTCATGAAGACTCCTTTATATTCCTGACAGGTTTTAGGTCATGTTTATTACATCTTCAAATAAAGCGTTACCAAAATGCTTTACAATACTTGTGTTGTGGTGGATGATGTTTATGCCATCAGTCAAGTAGATTTATTGGTAAATGACTCTGGTTCTAAATAGAAATCATCAGAAAAACATGAAATTTAAACCTCTATATTGGTGATGGGGTGAACTCAGTTATGCTCTGGAGAGCATAGTTTGGTCTGCTTGCAAAATCTGGATCAAAAAGGCGCCACAAATCAATACAAAATAGTTCTGCCTTGTGATCATTTTTCTCATGTGATGGAACATTTCTATCAAGAAACGAATGGCCGCTGATGGCCTCATCAGCAGAGTACAAAAGGTCATTTGATGGTTTGGTGATTAGGAAAATTGTCTACATCATGTGTTTTGGGGTTTTTTTCAGACCGTATATCTTATTTTCAACAAGAAAAGGTTTTGAACTAAAAGATTGCTCTCCATAATCATAGCCATAAATGGGGGAATGAGCGAATGTCTGTGTGAAAAATGGTTTTCTGTCTTTTTACAGGAGTTTCACGGAGCTGCAGAAAGAGTAACTCCACTGGTACTCCATGTATAAAAGCTGCAGAGTTCTGCTGGCACGTATTAAAGTCCAAGTTCGTTACCTGGGTTTGCTCTTTATCCTGCCAAACTGTCTAATCTTAAAATAAAAGTAGTTAGTTGTGACAGACTGGACATTAGAAATAACTACACCCTACCCCTTTTCTTATTTAAATTGAAGACTTCTGTTTGTATACATTATTTCTTAGCTGCACTTCTCCTATTCGGCTGTAGTTACAGCAGTTCGCCACCAGTGGGCGCATAGAACACAGAGACTCGGCGACCGTTAGCTAAGGAGCTAACGGTCGCTCTTCTCCGTGTTGCTAACAGATAAATATAAATTAGAGCTGCTATTTATATTAACTGTACCTGAAATGAGCTAAGGTGAAATGATCTAATATTTGAGCAAACGTTATAAATGAGTAAATGTTTTTGAGCCAGATTGTATTTACTCAGCAAGCCGATGGCAATTCAACGGCAGTGACGGCTGATCGGCGGAGGAGCTAACTGTCGCTCTTGTCTGTTAGCAGTTGTCAATAAAAAAACTTGCGAAATTACTGATTAGTTATTAAGTGGGCAACATAGTCTTTAATGTAGCATCCAAAGAAAAGCTGAAAAACCATCTAAAAACTATTTATGAAAAATTATTAGTTTTATTATTATTATTCAAAATTGACCTGTTTCTATTAAGCAAATTTACATTTGTAATTCCAATTTATGCAACTCTATTGTCAATGGAAAAGCAGCAACAGTTAATATGAATGAGCTGCTCCTTCTCAGAAACGTACATTTTTAATGTCACTTGTACCCGCTTTAAGGTTGGGGTGCAATTTACTGTTTATCGGGTAATCTGCAGATATTGCTTTGGTAAATCGCTTCAATATTCACGTCAATCAGTGCAATTTCGTCCGAGATGATGGAAACTGCTTCTTTTTGTGTGATTGAGCAAATTCTGAGGGGCAGAAAAGACAACTAGAAATCATGATAACAGGAAGGAACAAACGCACACTCAGACATATACATAAAGAGAGAGGGAATGAGAAGTATAATCATCTCCAATCAAGATGTTTTTGATTTACTGCTTGATTTGTCTCTCCCATCAGCACCTGGCTCTTGTCACAGTGGGACACTGAGGCTCAGTGGCAGCAGAGGCAGACGTTGATGCATCATTATCTTTTCAGCATCTACACACACAAACATTTCCTCTTTTGAAGTAATAGTACTGGCACACAGACACAATGTTTCTCTCAGTGTTTCCTGGTCACTGGTTCTAAAGTCAAACAAATTGCTTCTGTTGTAATTCTGCATCCACAATAGAAGTTTTATTTTCAGGGATATTTTAGTGTTTTCAAGTAGATTTTTAGTGTTTAAAAACACATACAGAATTTTTTTTGTTGAAAGGCTCTCCTACGTACAAACCTTCAAATAAACTATCCATCGATGTATTGCTTGTCTTCTGCTTGTCAGATATTTGGAAGCAAAACTAACAAAACTGATGGGAAATCCAGAGTTTTCTCTTCCTGGTATCCAAAACTATTCCCAGGCCAAAAGGTGACACAATCCCTCCAGTGACTTTGTTGGTCATTTCTGGGTCTCTTCCCAGTAGTATTTAACCAGAAAATAATGTAAAAACGAAACCACCAGAAGACTCACTGATCAGATGCTGAAACACTTCAGCAGACAGAAAATAAGAATTTATTCTTTGGCTCAGCTCTTTCCAGGACCAAATTAATATCCAGCCTACAGAACATTTTCAGGAATCAAGGTCTTTAATTTGCTACTCCCTATGTTTTCACTCCTGGAACTAAGGCTAAATCAGAGTAAAGGGGTTTCTACCTGCAACATTTCTCTAGTCAGAAGTTAGATGTTTTTGGATGGACCCAGATATAAAGGTGGAGAGTTTTAGTGAAATGAAGGAAAGAGTATTTTCTTCTGATTAAATGTCCACGTTTGATTTAATGCAATTTTTTCTAAAAATTGGCCAAAAAGATTTGGTTTAAGTAATTGCTGCCTCAGCCTTATTAGATGTGAAGTTATAGTCCATGACCTATATGGCGAGCAATAAAAAACCATGTTTAACATTATACATTAGCTCAAATATCATAAAAATTCCTTACAAATAATGATTTATCTTTTGTTTACTTAAGTGAAGGATTTAAGCACAAGTTCCACAACTAAAAAAATCATACATATTGTTTTTCTGAACATTTTTATCAAATTTTGACTACAAAATGTAGCTAAAATAATATTTTGACCAGAGTGTTGCCCTAAAAGCAGCAGCCAACTCAACCTGGTGACAGCGACCAGCTAAAGGCATCAGAAGGGATTCCCCCAATGTGTGTGATCGTGTCTGCAGCCTTATGTTAATCAATGCCGTTAATGTAGCAATGAATTAGTAGTTTAGATGTCACTGGATGCTTAACACAGCTGATCCTTACCAGACATCCACGCACACACACTCAGCCCACAGGACCCCTGGGGACCACAAGCAGACATTGTATAGGAGGCTAATTATCGCAAATTGCTAAAGTAGTGGAGAGGGTGTGCGTGTGCGCACGAAGTCACAGCTGCTCCCGGTGTCAAGCCATTGATAGATGAGAGATAGAGAGAGTGTTCATTTACTGCTCCGGGACACACACACCCACGCACACACACACACACACACACCTGACTGCTCATTTATTGGTCTAACAGATTGGTCTTTTGTTGCACGGTTGCCGGCTCACGCTGGCGGTTCTGCAGAAGTTCAGAATACAACGCTCTGGGGAAAATGCACCCTGTTGTCAAGCGTAAATGCGGTAAACGCGACCGCCAGGACTCCTATGAAATTTGTGGTCATAATTAGGAAATAACAGTCATAATAAGACGGCGGTGTGACAATGAACAGACGCGGGGCAGAGTGCGGGGAAGTGTGATGGATGGGATGATATGATTGCCTTCAGCTCTGACAGCAAGAACTCCCTTTGCAGTCACAGCAGCTCTGTGTTTATGAGGAAATTCTCACATTGTGCAAAAGTTTCTTTGAGTAACAATGGCCAAACTTTTAATCTCTCTGCATCGTTTAAGGTACAACAATAGAGAAAGTTTGTATGCAGTCTTCAAAGATTTTGTACTCAGAAGCTACTCAAGGGAATATTCCCCCATTTCCATGTTGATGAGTGCAAAGTTAAAGGGTAAATACATTTAGCACAAACAAATATTCACAAATACATCTCCATTCTGTCCAAATCACATTAGGGATCAGGGTTATTTGTTGGAAAAATATTGGATTCAGCTCATCAGGCTGGGACTTGAACCTGTGACAAACACCAAGGCCTCCCTGCATGGGTTATGTTTTACCCCTTCACCACAACTGCAGCCCATTTGCCAACTTTACAGAATTACTAAATACATCAAATATTTGAAATGCATAATTTATACAAAAACATTTTGTTTAATGAAATATAAAATAAAGATGAATTAATTCTCAACCTTCACCGTCGTTTGCTGGTATCGCTTGTGCATCAGATTTAAAGAAAAAAAACACATTAAGTTAGTTGACTGTAGCTTAGCTTAAGATAAAATGATACATGGAAACTTGTTCTGATGTTCTCTTGTGTGGATGTGGTCCTGACCATGGAAACAACGGGATTATCTCTATCGCGAGTTAGATAAGATCACGTGTCAAACTTGAGGTTCGGGGGCCAAATCCGACCCACCATAGCTCTAGACTCTAAAGCAGGGGCGCTCAAGTCCAGTCCTGAAGAGCTACTGTCCTGCAACTTTTAGAAGCATCCTTTCTTCAACAGACTGGGATCAGCTCTAAGCAGGCCTGATGACGAGCCATTCATTTGGTTCAGGTGTGTTGGAGCAGGGATACATCTGAAAGTTGCAGGATGGTAGCTCTCGAGGACTTTTTTCTAACAAATTGCATCAATTAGTTCCTCAGTCTAATTTATTGTGAGTTTATTGCAGATTTTTCGCAAAAATTGTGAAAAATATTGGATCAAAGTGATTGTTTACCACCACCTGCAGGTGGCAGTATTTCTTACTTATACTAAATGTTACAATCCATAATGATACAGTAAGCAATAAAAAGTTGCTTTTATTATAATACATAGGAACACATATTTCTAAATTACCACCATAAACACTGTTTTATTGCAAAAAAAACCACAAAAACAAACACAAAGTCATGGAGGGACTGAACAGATGTTCAGTTTTGTTTAGTCTTAAGAAATTATATTTTAACAGTTTAACGGGTTTCATCAATACATTCTGGCACAAGCAGCCCTTTAAAGAACATTCATGATCTTGATTTTGCCCAAAAGGAAAATGAATTTGACACCCATAAAGAAATCAGAAAAGGAAAAAGCCTCAAGTAAAGCATTTATACTTGGATACATGTTGTAAAAACAAACGATTAAAAACTTCCTTTTTCTAAATTAATTCAGCTGTAGAGACTTTTCAAACACAAATTCGAAGTAACTTACTAAAAGTGAGCTGACGGACAGCGATGTGATGAAAACTGATTTCAGATCCACCAAGCCTTTGTTCTCCAGTGGAACAATGCAGTTCGCCCGACATCCATCCATCCTCCTCATTCCAGCATCCCTCCATCTCCTCATATTGATGACAGGGCCACAGCCTGAAAGGCACCAGCTCATCTGCTTTAAATTACCTCTGATCCGCACACACACCTGCACCGGCTCCACGGCAGCTGTTTGCGTGGGCCAAAGCCGAAGTAGGGGTGAGGGCCTCTGGGATCGGTGTCGGGGGAACGCCCCTGACCCCGGCCGTACAGATAAACGCCACACACACACACACACACACACACACACTCACACACCGTAGCAGGGTGAGAGCAACAGAGGTGTGAAATGAGCTGTAAGGCAGAGGGGATATTAAGCTGCCACATGTGTTCTGTTTACCATTCTCTAATTAACCCCCAGGCTGCCTTATAGACTCCACACACACACACGCTGATGCTATCTTGCCAAGAATAAACTGGCGCTGAACATCATCAAAGCTGATGTTGCTGCACTTGTTTAAACTGGAAACACAGGAGAATCTGAATGCACACAGAGAGCCATCAAGGATGGGTTTGAATCTCTGGGTTTGATTTCTTTACCAGTCGGATGCTGCTCAAGTGGAACGCTTCACATCGATTCCCACTTTCTGAATCAGAGTAGGACTTTGGTTCAGATGTGGGAATCGATGTGAAGCAGTCCACTGTCTCTCCACAACCATACTTGGTTTATTCTTGGTGACCAGGACCAAGACTAAAAGGCTTTTTACACCTGCTAAAATGTGTAAAATACCTTCAAATAAATTACTACAACTCAATATTCTCACACTTAAAAATGGAGAAATGTGCAGAGGTGAAACAACTTAAAATACTGTAAAAACACAAAATCTTACCAAGTATTTTTGGTCTAGTTTCTAGTAGAAATATCTCACAATAAACTAAACTTAACTTAAAAGTAACTTCAAGATATAGAGACTTGTTTTAAGTAAATAATCACTTAATATTGATGAAAAAGTTTGTGTTTTATTGGCAGATAAATTGACTTACAAGATGGGAAAAATGTCTTGTTATAAGAGAAATAATCAGCCAGTGAAACTAGTATGTTTTCATCAATATTTAGGAATTATTGACTTAAAACGAGCCTCTATATTTTGCTGAAAGGTTACTTTTAAGTTAGTACACCTGAAATGAGTTAAACTAAAATATTTCCACCACAAACTAGACTAGAAATACTTGGTAAGATGTTGTGTTTTTACAGTGATAATATATTTTAAAAAGGCTTCAATGAAGTAGCTACTTTTCCGAATTTTCCAAAAAGTATCGAAATTGATTTTGTTCGGAGAGCCGCAATGAAAACACTTTTCTGCATCATTCAAGTCACATGATCAACAACCGGATGTTGCCACTGGCGCAAACCACAAAAAAAACAACAGGAAATAGTTGGAGAACGACGACGCAGCATGTTTGTTTTAATGACTCACCACGCAAACAAACTTTTTTATATGTGATTTTAAGGGAGTTTCTTATTTAATGGAAACACCACAACTGTTTTTTTTCCCTATATTATCAAAATACTGACAAGGTTTTGTGCACAATTGTAATGAAAACACAGATTTCTGGCATTTCTACACTGTTAGTGAGGCAAACTAAGAGTTTTCTTTCAAATTAAGAGGTAAAAACAGAGGTAAAGACATTTGGTAACTGTAAAAATTAAAACTTTAATATTCTGAATATTTGTAAGTTGATTCGAGATCATTTAAAACCCCAAAACAATAACAAAGCGAATTTTACCCACATCCGGTCTGAGTTACTGTCGTAACAGATGTTAGATGAGATGTGTGTGGTGTGTGTGTGTGTTAATACAATCAACTGCCAAGAGAAATGCACTGACCTTCTAACAGAGCAAATGAACAGAAAAGAAGAGGACAGACGCTCTTGTGTTGTGTTTGGAAAATGCTTGTTAATAGAATAGTTAGTGTCACACAAACCAGCGCAGAGAGAAGAGAGCAAGTCTAATTAAAAAGAGCCAAGCAGAGGAGAATCTGATAGCTGTAGTTCGGCCCGAAGGAGGGGAAAAAACGAGATCATTCAATGGGAACAGAGATGAAAAGACAAAAGTTGAGAAAAGACAGAATACCTAAGAGATTAACTTGTATCACGGAAACAGATAATCAGGAGTTGAGGAGTTGGTTGTGATATTTTTTGCCATTTTTGGCATGTTACAACCCCCAAATGTGTCGGTTTTTAAAATGTTTTAATCCTGATTGTAACATCTAAGCTATGCGTATGCAGCCAAAAGAAAGTTTTCAAAAGCCTGGAAACATACAATTATTTGTGTTTCAAGATGGGGATGAAGGAAGCATTAAATGTCTATGGACTAGTTGTGCTATTTTAAGTAATTAGACCATAACAATTCTATCGCTAACAACAAGCTAGCCCATGTTATTTCTATGTGCTTGGATCTACTTGTAAATAACTAATTTAGCTTCTGTAAACCCAAATTCATGCTGGCATTGTACATTAATGTTGAGTCATACTGCATTACTACAATGTAGGTCAACCATTCACAGCGATTTACAGAAACACCATTAGTAACATGGTATCTTATATTTATATGTCATATCTTACTTAACATATGAATGCTTGACTTTCTAAGTAGCTGTCCAATAAAATATCTGAAAATACTATTTAAACGACGGGATCCTCACAGCCGCTGCAAACTCCGGCATTGTTAGTTTCCACACTTCCTGTATTTTAGCTGTAGATTGTTGATCCACATTTCTCCTCTTTCTTTCTGGGTTTTTTTGTCGTTTTGTTTTTTCAAAAATTAACTCCCTTGTGACCAGCTACCTTTGAAATGAAAAATGTTGTTGATCTTCCTCTCTGTTAGAACGGTAGGAGCAGCCATACATGACTCAGACTTTAGGCTTTTTGAAGCCGGATTAACAGACGTTAACAAGCCGCATTTACTTCCTGCCTTCCATCTGCATTACGTGACGTCGGTACGTCATCTGCAACCCAACAATTGTCTCCAGAAACTTTCTTGCTCAGCTATTTCAAGTTGGGACAGGTTTTGCAGCACCTTTTGTTAACAGTATTATGATAAAATAGACAAAGCAATAAGAGATAGTCCAGAATGTCTCCTTTGTTTTGACCACACACAAACACCATTAAATGGACTCTCAAAGTTTAGCCAGCAACACAGATAACTGTCAGGAAAGAGTAATTTGTGTTACTGTGATAACCAACAGTAAAGGACACAAAGTGAATTATATTATAAGCCCAACAAAGGCCAAGTACACACACTCACACACTGACGCAGTCTTTGTCTTGTTTCCACCGTCTTAACTCTCACATGTAATTAGCTTCACTCTCTCTGTCCGTCGCAGATACCGATAGCACACAGGAAGGGGTCAGTGTGTGTTGGTGCGTGTGTGGGGGGGTCAGAGTGTCTCAAGGGACAGGTTATGACAAATAAGATTAATGTGTCGCCTATTTCCAGACTGGTGCACTGGCCTTACACACACACTCACACACGCGTCACATAAAACACATACATGCCTCCCTGATAGCTTTTTCTCTCAGGAGAGGGTCCATATGGGGACTGGAGCAGGGTGGGAGGGTGTGTGTGTGTGTGTGTGTGTGTGTGTGTGTGTGTGTGTGTGTGTGTGTGTGTGTGTGTGTTCATGTCTGACACCAGGACGTCACCTCAGTGTCCTTTTCTTTGTTGTCGTCTCAGCGGCTCCGTGTTTCAGGATGTAGATCAGGATCCTGTTTCTGCTCCATTGTGGCTTTGAAGAATTTGACACTTTTCTTTCTTAATTTACACTTTTTTTCTTTAAAGAAAGAAATATCATCTTTAATACGTCTCATGTAGAGGCCAGATAGAGGTCACATGTCCTTATTTCATCCATACGTTCAAAAACAGTCAATAAAACATGTGCATTCTAATTTTACACACAAAAGACCGATTTAACCATTTTTTTCTTTCAACTTTCTACAATGTGTGTTTTTTTTCCCCAAATGATAAGACTGGAAACCAGAAATTTGGACGACCAGTTAGAGAAACCGACTGGCTGTCAAACCCATGGGAAAGTGGATGAGATGAAAACCAGAGCAAATAAACTGAGGGATGGTTGCCTAGAAATGCAGAAATGAACACTGAAGAAGTAAACCAGGACACAAAAAGGATTTTACTAACCAAAACCTAAAACCTTCCAGTAGGAGATCAACCTAAGAAATACAGCCAGAGCTACAGTAAAATGGTTTAGAGTCAAATAAATGTTCATTTATGCTTTCCATCCAATTTAACTGAGTTTGAGGCGTAGATGAATGTTAAAATGTATCCGTCCTTTAATTGTAACAAAAATGCAATAGGTTTGAATATGAACACATTTCAGAATCCAGATATTTCTAAAAAGTTTTGAAGACCATTATTTTCTACTCTGCGTTGGTCTAGTATACAAAAACTTGCTTTTAGTTTGTGTGTTTCAAGGTTGCAAAGTGAGCACTGGACCTTTCTGCTACACTAAAACAATTAGAATTAAATAAACATTGCATGCAGTCGCACAGTTGACTCCAGAGACGGAGTGTTAAGCTTTAAAACCCTTTTTCTTGCAGACACATTTTAAATTGCCAGCCACACGACTCTCACTGCCTACAGACTGCTGGGGAATTATTTAAACTGCTGGCAGATGTAGATGTATGGGACGCCAGCAACGCGCCTCTTGGTTATTGAAACATTAGACTCAGCGTGAGGCTAATAGAGGAGGAATCTGGGCTGAGCTGTTGATTTGTTTAAGCATTTCTCCCGCTGAAAAATCTGCTGCTAAAGTTTTTTCAGTGTTTCTCCACACAGAAACAGATTCCCGGCGAGTTCCAGAGCCGCATTAATGCTTCCACTCAGTGAAGATGAGAGCGATCGTTCATCAGTATTATGTTGGCGTTTGATCCACCTCGTGTCAAATGCTGCAATCCGCTGTAACAGTTTGAGGGGAAGAAACTCGCACGCACGGTTTTCTTTTTATGGAAGAAATAAACACCAGGTTCTCCGGACACAAAGTGTTAAAACGGAGCCAAAATACAGAATAATAAGAATTATGTAGTGGTTTTCGCGATGCTTGCATTTTAATATCAAGCAGACTCATGTGTGCAGCTGTTTAATTTTTATTGTTTGTTAAAAACACATTTGCTCAAAATAATAAAGGAAGGTTGTTCAGTTAAAATGGATGGCTGGAATTACTGTAGCGAAACTTATTTGTATTTAAAATTATAAGTTAAATACTCAGCAGGATTAGTTTGATTTAGATGTAATTTATTTCACATTTATTTGTAAAAAGAAATTAGTTGAACTAACTTAATTGAATTTCTTTAATTGGTAGCAAGTAATTTAATTAAGTTTATCCATCTTCAATTATTAACTAACTCAATATATTATGATTATCTAACTCACATGTGTCAAACTTGAGGCCCGTGGGCCAAATACTGACCACCATATCTTTATATGTGGCCTTAGTGTAGACTAAACACTAAATGTGCTTAAATGTCATGTTATCTATCAAATCAATGCAGTTTTTAGCTGTTTACTGCCAAATTAGATCAATCAGTCCCTGCAATCAGTTTCTTGGGAATTATTATGGAAATTCACGCAAAATCAACAAATCCCCACACTTTTTTGCTCTAAGACATAATTAGGAGTTTATTGAAGATTTTTCTCAAAAATTGTCAAAATGATGTCAGATTGCAGTAGATAATCTCTGCAGCGTGTAATAAACAGTCACATTTGCTGTCAAAAATAAGTGCAAATATTATAAATATTTCCAAATTGGCACCACAAACACTTTCATTGCAAAAGAAAATCACAAAAAGTATCTCAAAATTTTGGAGGGACTGAAAAGATGTTCAATAATATTCTTTACTTCTAAGAATTTGTTGATATTCTAACAGTTTTTGATCAGGTTTTATCATATATTCTGGTACAACTGGCCCTTTAAGAGCTTTAATGATCTTGATTTGGCCCAAAACAAAAATGAGTTTGACACAGCTGATCTAACTCAATTCACAAAGTTTTTAATTTATTTGATTTTTTTTTTTTACTGAATTCAAGTTGGTTTAATTTGACACACTTAAATCAATCTTATTCAAATCATTCAGTTTATTTCAAATAAAGGAGGAAATTAATGAAGTACCTCCTTTTTTACCAGGGTTTTTAGGCTCAACCAGCTTTTATCTGTGAGTTAGACAGGAAAGTGAGTGATGACAGAGGGGATGACATGCAGCAAAGGTCATCAGGCCGGAATCGAACTCAGGTCTCCTGAGTTGTGTTCTACCGCTGCGCCACCATGTCACATCGGATGATGCAGGATCTGCCCCTGATGAGGCTTTTTGTCACCACGTCAGACAGCGATGAACTTAATTGTTTCAAATACACGTTTGAGCGTGAACTCAAAGAGGGTTACTCTAAAAATACACTTTTTAGAGAGCAGCTTTAGCTTTTTCTGTGAAATCCGTAACATCCGGTTTAGCTTGTGTCCCTCAGGGATCACTTCTCGGATTTATTTTATCGATGTGCAGCCCTCACACAAGTTTACGGTCATCAAAGCAAAGCATGGTGTCTGGATCTCCTTGAATGCCGAGAAGATGTTAATGGGACTTGATGTTTAAAGTGTAACTTTGAAGACTTTTGCCCTTTTTCAGAAATGTGGGAGTTGTCATAAGCAACACTTTAACCTTTAACAAAGAGATAAATGTTGTCTGTGAAATTATTTAGCTACACATCATGGTTTTGATTTCAAAGTTGCACATGCAGAGTAAACCTCTACTGACTGAGTCTGGGTTTAATTTTTAAAATCAGTTTCTTGTATTTTGTGCGTTAAAGTGATTTCAGTTCTTGCATGTGTGTGCAAGCTTTTGTTCCTGCCTGTATGTGAACAACTTTGTCGGGCCCAGGGGTAAAATGTTTTCCCCTAATCACCCGCTGTGTATTTTTCTCCCCAAGATCTGAGCCTGTGCCCCCTGCTGGGGCCATGACTTCATGTGTGTTGTGTCCTCCCAGCATGTGGAAGCTGCAGAAATTCAGAGAGGCGCACCAAGTGGGAGCTATGAAACGCCCCAAAGGGATCGAAAAGAGTTGCAAAAGGGCTGAAGAGCGTATATTTTAGATATCCTTGTAACTTTGTTTAGTATTAACTTGTTAGCAGCTTTTAGTTTTGAGAGTTGACCTGCTGGAAAAGAAGAACAGGAAAAGTTGTTCGGAAAATAACTAAAAATGGCTGAGAAAAGAGGAATAAGGGTAGATAATGTGCTTAGAGCTAAATGAAAATAATTCTGTGAGGTAATTGGATTAATAAGAAGCTAAATTAATGCTCTGTAATATGGAATATGTGCGTTTGTGTGAGCCTCTGCAAGACCAGCTGATGCAAAGAATAAACAGCGATATTTGAAGGAACAGGGAAGGAAAGAAAGAGAAACCCTCAGGGGGAGAAGAGAAAAGGCGTCCCTCTTCTATCCCGGTCTGAAAGTAATTGGTCCAGGATTAGAAGAGATTATAAATAAAAAACAAGAGAAAAATATACAAAGCTCACCACAGGTCTGGTTTCCATAGCAATGTTGTGCTTTGCAACAGTGCAAAAGCAACAGGGAGAGAAAATAAAACCAGTTGCTGCCGTGTTCAGCAGAAGGTCACAGTAACAAAACAACCGTACACTCGGGGGGACGATGAAGCTCGTTTCAGAAAATTAACCTGTGGCATTCACAGCTTTTGTTACAGCTTGTTGACAACAAGCAGCAAGATGTTTGGACAGCTTTATGTAACTGTAGCTGCGTTTGTATCACAAATGTGCACAAATCTTTGTCTATGTTCTGTTAACATCAGAAAAATCACAATTTCGCATTTGCGGTGTTTCCGGTAAATAGGAAATTAAGTTGAAATCCCATGTTAATAAACGTAGCATCATTAAAAACAGTGACAGCGATGGGCGTAGACAGTTACATGAGATTATATCCATAATTCTAGCGCTCATCGTCCATCTGACGTCAGAGGAAACGTTGGTGATTCAACATGTTTTATGAACTCTCATGGAGCCGCACTTTGTCCAAAAAACACAAAACAAAACCATCATCATCCTCCTACTTCCTGTCATCTTCGTCATCTTCAGCAGTAGGAACATCCAGCTGCTTGTATGATGTGTAAAATGTGTTTGTATTACAGTTTTGCAAAATACATTTATTTTGATACGACTGGGGGGGGAAAACACATCCTAGCGCAAAAACTTTGTACAAAAAATGATTTTAATTTAATTTAGTTTCAATTAATCAAATTTAGCTTTTTAATTTCAATTGGCACAGTTCTACGGTTAATGGAAACACAGCTAATAAGAACTAATCAGCAGGCAAGCCAGGCCAGATATATTAAAAGATCATTTTTAAACTAGAAAATGAAGACGGTGTTGCTGCTCTGCCACATTCACATCCATTTAAACCCCTTTTACTTCTCACTCCGATGCTCCATTTGGATTCAGAAAGCCGACTTTAACCAGTCTAGACGCCTAAATACTGACACAGTATTTAGGCAAGTCTCCAGACTTGCTTGCATGTTTCAGATATATATGAAAACAGTGAGAACTTTTCAAAATGCCTTGCAGCTTTCAGAGTAGGAATCGGATTTAATTGGTTTGCCTTAATTACAAAAAACAGTCAGCAGTGGGGGAAACTTATTGTGCACAGCAGCAGACAGAAAAATGTCTACAAGATCTTATTCGAACTAAGAAAAACAAAAAAAGAGAGACTGCTTAGGACAGACATAAAACACCCTGAAGTCATCAGACGAGATGGAAAAGGAAAGAAAACTGTAAAGCCTCAATCAATGCAGAGACGTCTTCTTGTTTCAACATCTGCTGTTAATTAAAAACAGGTTTTCTTCTTACAAAGCAGCTGATGCTCTGATCATAGTTTTGCTTGCAGCTTCCCTTCCAGCTCAGTTTATACATTACAGCACTTGTACAAAAGCTCTAACTTTTCAGATGTTTTCTTTTTTTACTTTTCCACTTTCGGTGTCATTCAGCTGCCTTATCTTTGAGCTCGACTTCAACGCTTCAAGCTTTCCTTTCCATCAGTCTTCATTGATCAAACTGAGAAATCTCTGTTTCCCCTCTGTTTCATATCTTGACAGCAAGTATTAGATGTTTAAATTTTTTGAACTTTTTCAAAAAATTTGGATGGGTTTTTTTCGATCCGAGTCAAAGGGAATCTTTGGTTTATAGGTTGAGTTATAATTTTATTCTGTTCAGTTCATTAGAGGCCACTTTCTGGTTTGAGGATCTTTTCTTGTGGCCCAACTGGTGGAAGCTTAATGGCTCAGGACCGCTAATGATCTTTGTGAGCTTTAATGAGCGAATCCCCATTGAAATTATAGGGATGCATCCCTGTGGTCACTCTCCGCCCATCCAGATGATCATCACACCGCGTTTAAACTCCAGGAAAAACACAGAACCAGATAAATATCCCTGTTGCTCTGAAATTAAAGCTCCTTCACACCTTAGAAGGCTTTTTGCTTTTAAACAATTTGATTCATAATGGATCAATAATG
The DNA here is from genome assembly GCA_903067075.1 of Micropoecilia bifurca. Classification (NCBI taxonomy): domain Eukaryota; kingdom Metazoa; phylum Chordata; class Actinopteri; order Cyprinodontiformes; family Poeciliidae; genus Micropoecilia; species Micropoecilia bifurca. The sequence continues at coordinate 19,613 of CAEGAF010167027.1, read as the reverse complement.
AAGGCATTTCAGCGAAGGCCTCTGCTTCTCTGCAGAGTGAGGTAAAATATTGAAGAGCCTGCTTTTAGGAAGATTTGTCTGGGGGAAGGAATTGTATTTAACCCATTTATTAACTCTCAAGGATGTGCATATTTTTCCAAAAGCGCCGTCGTCACGACAATGAAATACAGCTTACAGGGAGAACAGCAGCTGTGGTGTTTGGCAGAGCAGGGCATTTTGGTGATTTTAATTTTTTTTAAAACGAAACGTTTTCTGTACTGGCATGAGGTACAGGACAAGGAACATGAATGTAGACAAAGGTAACGAAATAAAACTAAAGTCAAAGCGTCAAATGGAAGGATTTGAGAAGGAACCAAAAAAATCTGTAGCGCCAGTATTGAGACAGAAAAATGATAAGGAGAAACCAGATAAACCAACCTGGAGAAACGTGATTCAGCTTTGGCAAGAAGAACTAAGGGAGGAGAATAATTACCAGGAGCTGAAACTAAACTAAAACAATGTAAACAAAATTAAACTAAACTAAAATAATCTAAATTAAACTGAAACAATCTAAACTAAACTAAAATAATATATATTAAACTAAACAATCAAAACTAAATTAAACTAAACTAAAATAATATATATTAAACTAAACAATCAAAACTGAACTAAAATGATCTGAACTAAACTAAAACAATATAAACAAAATTAAACTAAACTAAAATGAGCTAAATTAAACTAAACATCTAATACTTGCTGTCAAGATATGAAACAAACTAAACTTAAATGATCTGCAGCCAAAGTTTAAAACTTGACAATAATCAAAAGAATATAATTCAGTTCAAAAATACTTTTTTTTATCCCAGAGGGAAACTAAACGTCATGTTGTATTTTTATTTTTCAGAGTTGTGGACGCGTTTGCCTGTTTGCAAGAAGAAAATCCTGCAGCAGTCTGTATTACAGGGAATCTAACGGAGCCTCTGACTGAAAACAGTATAATGTTGTATAACAGTCTCATGAAGATGTTGACCTTAAACAAGCTGCTGGATATTTGACCTCTATTCACAAAAGAACTATAAATAAACTCATAATTAAAATTATCAGATGCCTAGGATGTAAACTTCTGATGAATATTTTAGTTTAACTTTTGATTATTTTATACAAACTTCACACTATAAACTAAACTGATGCTGGCAGATTTTGTACACAGCCTAACAATAATACCGCTGTTCGTCCTCACAAATTACGCTACATTTTTTTAATTCATACAGAGAAAATATAATACATTTTCTTGACCTTTTCAAAGTAAATATATGTGGCACCAGGTTGTAGCAAAAACCTTTTTACCAGTGAAATTTAATATTGTTTATATGAACTCATCATTTAACACCTTGTTATTACAGTGTTACATTAATTATGCTATAATGCTATAGTTCAGTGTAGCATTAAAATACAAGGAAAATAAATCTAAAATATATTAAATATTACGATTGAACTGATTTAATGTTTATGTTTTTATTTAACAAATATTTTTGTGTTTTCTATAGTTGTAGTGATCTTTTTACTGCAGGTTTACTTCATTTAATTGTCTGTCTGTGTTGAATTATGATTACATAACCAAAGGATTGTTGGTTGAGATCATTCACTCAGAGAAACACACACACACACACACACACACACACACACACACACACACACACACACACACACACACACACACACACACACACACGTCTGTTCTTTCTCTCCTTTATTCAGCCAGATGTTCATGCTAACATCTCAGTGTAAAATCAAGAAAGGGAAATGTTCTTAATTATTCTGCCACCTGGATTGGGTGAGCAGACACACATTTACGTACAATCACTTATTTTATCCCTGCAGAATATCTTGTAAAGAATATTTATTAGCTTAATTTACTAAGTTAAATCATGCAGTTATGTCAGAATTCCCATTCTTACTCTAATTGTGCAATTTGTAAGGACTTAATGAGGAGAAAAGGGCCCATTCACACTTCCATGCATGATTTTCAGGTAACAGATGTTGTCCTTCTTTTTAATTATAAACAGCAAATTAAGACTTTGTCATCAGTGATGGGAAAACAGGCCACAAGCTGCACACACTCTCACACAGACACAGTTTTTCTGTTATCGCCTGTAAGGGAACGTTGCAGCTTGTTTGGAAAAGCTCTTCAGTATCAGATTGAATTCCAGGATTGCTGCAGATTTGGGTTTTAAGCCGTTTTGGTTGTGCATAAAAGGTTTTGATTCTCCTACACTGAGCATTTTTAAATCACAATTTGTGACACTTTCTTGCATAAACCATTCATTTCCATTTGGTTCAAGGTCAGAGCTGTGGAAAACGCATTTCCAAGGCTTCCAGAAACTTTGTTAAATGTCTTCTAGGGGAAAGTTTTATGAGTGGAGCAGACAACACCTGAACTGTCTGGCTACAGTGACGGTTTGAAACTGCCAAGCATGGTGGTGGTGGAGTCATGATATGGGACTGTTTTCCTAAAGAATGACTCCTCCAAATTCTTCCAAAGCAGGAAATGGTTGAAACTTGGAAGCAAGTGGATCCTCTAACAGGACGATTATCCCAAACGAGCATCAATCTGGTTCTGAAATGGTTAAATCCATTTCTGGAATGGCTCTGACCTGAAAACCTTTTGAACATTTATGCACTAAAAAGCCAAAACTAACCAGTTAAAATAAGGTCTACCATTCCTGACAAGAACAGTAAACAATGCACATTGTTGGATATTTGGTCGATATCCGATATGCCGATATAATACAACTCATTTCCCAGATAACCAATATTTTTTTCCTATACCTACTTACTGAAACTGTATGGCTTTCTCTAATGTGGAGTTAAAATCCTGCATTATCTTTGTCAATCTAGCCTGCTACCAAATGCTAAAAAGGAGGCTGAAAATGTTGAAACACTTTCAACCTATTACGTTTAATGTCAGATTTACTCATGACCTTTGCCCTCTCTGAGACACTCAAACTGTGAAACTTTGATGTTGTGTGGAGCTGGAGGCATCATCGTCACTGGTTTGTCAAATAAAAACAACAGCTTTTATATCTTTAAAATATTTTTGAAGAAATGGTTGATGCCCGATATTAAATTTTGCATCTAATATCGGCCGACACCAAACCGATAATATATCAAAAATTACAGGCAGAATGAAAGTAGCAACAACAACGTTGATGATTAAATCCAAGAGTTTTCCACTTAAAGTTAAATGAACTTTTATGTTCATTCCACACCAAAAATAATGAATCAATAAAATATTAATTTATTACATATTTATTCTCATGAGCAGCATATTTAAACTTCTGACCAGCAATAACATTCAGTGCAATTTTTCCACATTTCACCATTAAATCTTAATTGTTCAAAATCATATTAAGATAAACGACTTCAGCAGTGCAACACAAAAAGCAATAAAGATTCATTGTGATGTATTTTCGGAACTGTGACCTTATTAGTCTTCAATTTTGTGCTTTTAAGCCTTTGCCTTTTAAAAAAAAACTCATGATTGGCAATTTCAGTTTCTTGTTTTTCCAGAAATAATTAGATCGCCCTAATGTGACGTGTAAAGAAATTAGATAGATAACAACCTAAGAAGTCACTAATGCCAGTTTGGGAATTGAAACTTTAGCAAGTCAAAAGAGAAGAAAAAGACAGAGCAGAGGAAATGGGATAAAAGAAGGAAAGACAACAAGAAAAGGGGGAGAGTTAATCATTGAACTTTGTTTACAGCGGCTGCAACATGCAGGGAATATCATCTAGTCTTGTAACCAGTAAATATTGCAGCTCCTGAAGAATGGAGCTGTGAGCTGGGAAACTGTTATTGCTGCAAGATTTGCCCCAAAAGTCAGGAGGCCTAATATCTCTGTCTATCAATGGGCAGAAGGAGTCAGCAGATTTCAGCTTTCAGAAAATGAACTTCACCAGGTTTACAGCAAACGCCTTCTGGAGAGAGAAAAACTGAAACAACAGAGACTGACGGCAAACTTTTAATGGAAAAAAGATGCACAAACAGAGGTTCTGCTTTATCAACGTGCTGCTGTGGGACAAATCAGGTCTGCATCGCATTTGTCTTCTTGGTCGTTCATAAATTATTTAAATGACTCAGCTGCTTAAAGTGTCTTTTGTAGTAGCATCTTTAAGGCAGTTTCAAAGACATAAACAAAACTCAAAAGGACGCAGGAAATGAAACCAGAATAAAAGATTAAAAGCATAAAATCAATTTGAAAATATGAATAAAACAATAAAGCAAAACCTAATAAAACAGAGCTGAAGAAACATTTGCATAAATGATACACAACGGCATTAAAGGACCTTTAGTGCATGGATTATTTTAGTCAGGAAGTTGACGATCACAAATAAGACTTTTTTTTTTAACTAAAGACTAACAAAGAAGTCATTCCTGACTCATTTTTAACCAAAATGTTGCAGATTTTAATTGGAATGACCTGTTTAAATATTTGTACAATATTTAAACCATTTAAATCCTACTGCTTTTCCATTTAGACATGGAAAACGATCAAACTGAGTGTCACAGATATTCCAGCAAGTTTCCACTTTCGAGATGAATGAAATTAAATGTCTTCAGTAAAGCAGAAGTCTCTTAATTTAAAAGTATTTTGTAGGGATTTTATGAGTTGGATAAACTGAGAAACACAGCAGGTGGGTCATGGAGGAAGTTGTTGAGTAGTTTAAAGCATAAATTAATCAGACAACCAGCTAAATGGTGACCATTATGAAACTGGTCAGAGCTGATGGTTTGATGAAAAGAGCAAGAAAACCTGATGGAGGCTCCAAAAGACTTGAGATTCACCATTGATTAATCAAAGTGATAACAACCAATGAGAATCTGTGGCAAGACTCGTCATGTTGCCATGGAGACCAGATTACGTTTCAACAGTCACTCCTTTTGTGTGTGTAAAACTTTGTGTGGTGTTAAGTGGCAAACCTTTAAAGGTTCAATACAGCATCTTCTTGAACTGAGGGTCTGAAGGTCAAACAGGTTTGACCTCCAACCTCAGTGACCTTCACTATAAAAACATTTCCCTGACTGTTGTCTGCTGCAGGTAAAAGACGGAAAATAAACCAACTTGTGGTGTTGGGTGAAGTCACAGACTGGACGACAAACGTCCTGTTTGTCGTCCAGTCTGTGACTTCTTATTTTGCAAAATCTTATTTTATACAAACATTTCCCTGAGCTCCAATTGCTATTTTCTCCAATCTGATAACTGAAACACAAGGGCTTTAAAATGTCCATACATTACAGTGTTTTCAAATAAAGATATTCATAACATCAAAATCTGTAGTATCTTGTACCACAATCTCTCCAGTAGAGCTTTAATATCAATCAAACATTGAATATATATTAAATTAGAATACTATGCTGACAGTGTAAATTACAGTAGACTCAGACTGTACTCAATATTAGCAATTTACTAAATTGTAATGTTTAAGAACTTAAGTACTTAAGTCTTGGTTTTACTTTCACTCTGGGAATAAACAAAATAATCCGCAAACCTTAAAAATGAACATGTTTCACAAAATACTTTTCCTTAACACTTATTTATTTGCGATCAGTTATCACACTGAATAAAACGCATAAAATTGCTTCACTAGCCTGCTAGCCTGGCGCCTTGCCTTCAATACACGAGGCAAATCTGACCCACCGCTACCAGCCTGTCAGACACTGAGAAGGACAAATTAACCTACAAGTGTGCAGACGCTTTGTAACGTAAAAACTCGTGATCACGTGATTTGGCGAAACCTGAAATGTACAAAACTTATGTGACAAAATCTGATTAGAAACAAAACTCAGGTACGTTAAACTTTAGTTTACCTGAAACAAACGCCGTATCTTTTTTGAAAATAAAAAGTGCCTGGGGAGCAGATTTTTATTATAAAATCTTCACTCCTTAAAATGACTTAGACTGCTAGCGCTGCCAACACTCAGTGTTTATGTCAATAAACATTTAATCAGGAATGAAGCCTTCCTTCACATTTTATGAGTTTTTTATTCCCCATTCACACACATCAAGTCTCCCCCCTTTTTCCTATTGTGCTTCACAGACCGGCTCTGAATATAGATAGATGACACCATTGTATCGAGGTTTATCACATTCAAACCTTTACCAGCCTTTAGAGAATAACAATCAGGTAAAAGAAGTTCTTCCCTTTTATATGCTGCTCAAACCATGTTCAACCCCGATGACTGGAAATTATCATTATGAAACAAAGTCCTTCGTGAAGGCAAAGATTTTCTCTCAGATATTCAAACAGCACCTTCTGAAGCCAACTCTGCTTTCCTTTGCAATTTCATCTGTAAAAGGTTAATGACTGGCTATCGAGCTGCTCATTACTTCTTGTCTGAGGCTGAGCTGAAGGCCGAAGTAATGAGCAGAACCATTTGTAGCTGCCGCTGACCCAGGCTGCTCTGAGAGCTTAAACCTCGTTTTGCATTGAAGTTCTGCAGAAAGCGTACAAGGGATTTTACTTTCACTTTAAAATGGTTATTTGAAAATCAGTTGAATGTTACTCTTATTTGTGTAGTAGTTTTAAAGGTTATGAGACAGATTCAATCAAAAACTGCTTAATTTATTTTTTCTGTTTCTTATGTTGTTGTGTATTTGTTGTGCTTAGGCTCCATCCTGCTGACTGAGTCCAAGCTTCAGCTGCCAAACAGATAAAGTAATTTATGGCTTTAAAATACTTTTGGTGTATATAGGAGGACATTACTTTGCCCGCCTGCAATTAGCTGTGTTTGCACAAATTGAAGTTACAAAAATTAATTTGCTGAATGGAAGCATTTTTATGCTAGAATGTGTTGGGTTTTTAAGCTGCATCAAAATTAAAGCATTTCGCAAAATTATACGGTTTTATCGCTTCACGTGAGTCACATGATCAACAACCGGATGTTCCTAAAAGACGAGAAGACGACAGAAAGTGGAAAGAGGATGATGGCGCCTCGTGTATTTTAATGACAATCTTGTGTTTCTGACTTTCGCAATTGTAAAATTGTGTGTTTTTTTTCCCCCACCTGAGTGGAATCATCAACAAAGTTTTGCGCACATTTGTAATGGAAACGCAGCCATTGTCCTACAACTTTTGGATCCAATCCTGCTCCACCGGAATTAAACAAATGCTTAAAACGGCCAGGTCTTTACAAAACCTTCAACTGTTTGATTGTAACAGAAGCATCAGTGGCGCAAAAAGTGGGCATGCAGCGCATAGAGGCGCTGCACCATAGGGGGCGTCAAAACCCCGTCTGGAGGGGGCGGCGCGCCGATGATGTGTTCGCATCCACCCGAATAGTTGTGACCCTGGGATGCATCCAAATGTTTCAACACAGGAACTTAGAGACTGAAGAAAGTTCCGGTTCTGATTTGTAGCTGGTTCTGATTTTGTCCCCAACTTTCCAAGTGATGTTACTTCAAAAATCTTGTTGGTTATTCAGATTATTGCACACTTAAGCTGTCTTGTTATATTTTTTATGAGAAAAGAAAGGCCTTCCCCTGTGACTCCTCCAAACAAGCCATACTCAGTGAGTCTTTTTTAATTTTACTGTCATTATACATTCAACTACATCCATCCTGCTCTTTGGATTTTTGCAATTTCTACCTCCACTTGTTTAAATGTTTTGTCTTCTTGTACAAATTCACTATTGAATGACACACTTCAAATTAATTGGAAATATACCTTTAATTCCTCCCTGATTGATGAAAACCTACAGTTGCTTCTCTAAAAGCAGTTCTGATGTCTATCCACCCCAACGTTGTGCCCTGATGATGTCCTGAGATGATAGAAAAACCCTAAAATATGGTATTCTTGTCAATTATTCCATTGATATACATTTATGTTTTAGAGATTACAGCATTATTAAAGTTTAATTAAAATGTTGGTCAGATATGTGTCTTGGTAATTGCTTCACTCTTTTGTTTGAAGATTTTATCTTGCAGTGGGATTTTTAAAGAAATCCATCCTTTATAATGTAAATAATATGAGCTGCATTAAACATGAATGTTGTGATTTTATTTTGTAATATAATTGATAGTTTTAACTTTATTGCAATGGCCACATTTTCCAATTCAGGATTGTACAGCATGTATTTCCTTCTTTTTCTGTCCCCTTTATCCATCTGTTGTTCATTGTTCTCCTTCCCTCTTCAGCCTGCTGCCACTACTTTGTCTTTCTCTCATTTCTCAGTCCGCTGATTTAAATATTGGAAAACCAAGCCTATCAGGCCATGACATGATTATTATTTTTAAGTCCTTCCTTCACTCCTTCTCTCGCTCCATCTCTCAGTCAGAATTTCTCATTACTATTCCACTGCTTCCACCATCTCTCCATTACTCTCTTTCATTCAGTCTTTTTTTCCTTCTGCCAGTCTGAAGAATTTCAGTACCATGAAATTTAGGAAATCATTAACATTTGACCAGCATATGTAAGTGTGTTTGATGGCTAATTTTTCCTCCATCTTGCAGGGATGTACCCGTTTTAGACTGTAGGCAGATTTCATTACTTTATCACTTATGACTGCTTAATTTTAAAATCCCAACAAGTAGTGTGCTGATAAACCCACCTTCTGTTTCTCAATGTGCAGGTTTATTTCGTAAAAATCAGGTATTTATGTTCACTAAAAAGAATTAAAGGAATTAGTATTCAATGATTCGCTAATAGTTTTCTGTTGAATTTTACTCCAAATTCTCTTGATGTTTTTCGTACCGCATGTCTAAAACATTTGAAAGAAAATGTGAAGCTTGAGAAGCCAAAACACAACGTTACTTGACACGCTATTGGTTGGCGTTTGCAAAGCAGCCAATCCGGGAACGGCATTCATTTTCCTTTGTGCTGATTGGCTGAACCCCCATAAACAACGATAAGGAAGGCTGTAAATGTTAGCTTGTAGCTTATGTTGTCATGCTAATACATTTCCATTCTCTATTATTTATAGCTACATATATTAGCGTTTGAACTAATAAAACAGTTTGTTTTAAGAGTTTTTAGATGGGCTCTCAGGTTTTTACTGATTTTAGTTAACTTACCCGGATACCGGAGGTCCGCCTTTTACCCAAAAACATTGTTTACAGTAAAAGTCCTCCAGTGGGAAACTAAGGACATTTACTTCTACATTTGGCTCCCATAAGACAATAGTTTTAAGCTTATCCGGTCATTTTCAGGACACTCACAATTAAGTGGTGTAACTAACCTTTAATTAGGCAACAGAATAATTTGTGCCCTCATTAAGAACATAATTAACTCAATCGATGACCGTTGAAGACCAACGAAATACCAATTAAACTCCACACGCTCCGTGTGAACAGAAACATAAGTGGCTATGAGTGACAAACACGCAGATGTGATGGGTAATTAATACATTTGAGTGAGGACATAATGTGACAAGCTTTCAGTGGTTTGGTTGTAAAAAAAAAAGATCTAGAAATGCACCTCAGGTTGTTTGTCTTACTTTAAATGCAAAATTGCCTCCCGTTTAGACGTTTAGAAGCTTCAGCTCACCAAGGTTAAAAAAATAACATCAAAAAAGTTTGGGGAAAAAAGCGATTAACTGTTTATAATAACAGCTGGAGCAATAATTACTGTCATAAATCCTCAAGGTTAGCATAAATATTAGCTTTTTTGTTTTCATACATTTAGTTTAAGAAATACATGGCTTTTTAATAAAAAATACGATGTGTGATATTCCAACATAAAAGACATAGTAATGTCATGGTAACTGAAGAGTTGTTTTGAAGGGGGTTTGTTGTTTTTAAATATGTTTTGCACACATTTGGACCTTTCTGCAAAGAATAAGCATGTTTTATGAAGTCAGATTCACTTTAACATGCTGCTTTGCAGTCATGCACATTCTTGTTCAGAACCAAACGAGGAGAAGCAGCATTCAGTTTCTATGCACCACAAATTTGGAACAAACTTCCAGAAAACTGTAAAACAGCTGAAACACCTAGTGCCTTTAAATCTCAAATTAAAACCCACCTGTTTAGAGTTGCTTATGGATAAATTGCGGGTTTTGATGTCTTAGGTTTGAGATTTCTTGTAAAATGTCGCTCTGCTAAAACTCTGTTTGAGGAGATCCCATAAGGGCAAGTCCTCATGTGGATCGATGATTTTAATGTTTTTATCTTTACTTTTAATAATGTTTTTACTCTTTTTCAAAATCTCTCTCTCTCTCTCTCTGTCTCTCTCTCTCTCACTGTTTATTCTGTTTTTATTTTTAATTATGTAAAGCACTTTGAAATCCGTTGCTGCTGAAATGTGCTATACAAATAAAATTTGATTGTTTGATTGTTCCAACCTTATGTATAATTTTCAGATTTCTTTTCAACCAGATGTGGTTTCATTGGCTCAATCTGTATGTTTATCTAAAAACATGTCGGTGAAACTACACAGTAAAAATGCCAGTGTTGAATTAACACCCAAAAGTGTCCATATGTGTCCAAGTCAGCTGGTATTAAAGTAACACTTTTGAAAGTGTAAATAGATTGACACTCATTTTTTTTTGTTAAATTTACATTGGTCTATAATACTGAAATGGGTTTAAGAAAAGTTAAACTTTCCATTTCTGTGTATTGTTGTGAATATTTTCCACTGGATTTGATTGATATTGACACCTTGTAGATCAATTATTTACGTTTTTAACACCACATTATGTTTTGTGATCAACACTACACTGGTGTTACTTTTAATATATTTTAACACCAGCACCGTTGTAAATGTTAATGTGACACTCTGTAGTGTTGAATTTAACACCAGCTGACTTGGACACATATCGACACTTTTGGGTGTTAATTCAACACTGGCATTTTTACTGTGTATCAGGAATCAAACATTTATTTAAAGCACATTTTAAAGAAAGAAATTACATGCATGTGGGCTAACTTTGGGACAAATAGGGACTGGTGTAGCATGTGGGAATAGAGTGGGACCCAAACTGACTTATCCAAAAAGTGGGTTGAGCTTAGATCATCCTAACCCTAAGGCCAGTGTTGGGCTGGCAGATATAATGGTTTAAATATGTGGTTTCAGATACACAGACAAAAGAAAATGGTCTGCAAGAGGTAGACATTTAGACATCTTACCATCCACACAAATTCATCCTGAAAACAGGCCAAAAACAAAAAGGTAGCTACAATCAAAGACCAAGACTTCTGGAATAATGTTGTTCCAATCGATTGGTCTAAAATGAAGTTCTTGGAACACAGGACATATATTTATGCCAACCACTGTAAAACATAGATATGGAAAACGCTTTCCTGGACCAAAAGCTTTCTATTCTAAACTCTGTGTGAGGCTGATGTCAGAAACTGGCAAGATGCTGAAAGAAACTGAGGTTATTTCAGCGAAAGAGGGTAATGGTATTGATTTTAGGGGAGAGGGTATTCTAACTTTGCCCTTCTCAGCTAGAATTTTATGTTGATATTCTTTGTTTGATGTGTGTAACAAAGGTGGTTTTCACAGTTCAAGTGAAACTGAATCGATTTCTTTTCCACCAATAAATAGATGAATGTAAATATTACAAATCTATATGAGGAAATTAACATTACTTTGTCACATGTATCATGAATGACTGTTACTGGGGTCTGACTGGTTGCTATAATGGATGTTTTTATTACTGGTAAAAGTGTCTATTTCTATAAGATTGCATCCCATTGACAGCGCATCAACACGTCACATCAAAAACAACCAAGGTTAGCTGAAAAAGTGGAGGATCTCCATTCTTACTGCTTTTACCTTGTTGCTTCCTCTGTTGTCGCTCCATGGGAAGGACGTGCGGCGCTGTGGGAAATTCTCTTGGGAGATTACAGAGATGTGTGTGCAGATTAGCTAATCTCAGTGTTCATTGCTCTGACTTTTTACACAACAGGAGGCATTCCTCCAATCACATGCCCCCTGTATGTACATGTACCTCTCTGGGTTTTCTCAAATGTGTCCACTTAGGGCATTTGTAAATGTAATAACTTGCCATGTTATTGTTTTTTAAGCAGATTTGTGCATATCTTTACGTTAGTATGTCTATCCGTGGGTGGCTGTGTGCTTGTGCTTGCAAGCTTTACATACCAGTGTGTGTTCGGGTCTGTGTGGGTGTGTGTGTTGTCCAGGGAACGTGTAACTGGATTAGCCGTCATGCTTTTATTTCTGTAATGGAAACATCAGCATCGCCGAGAAAGTAGGGCTGAAGCCAGGCAGAGCGAGCGTCTCCAGAGGAAGGGGAAGGGTGATGTGGTGAGAGGAAAGCATTTGAACAAAACAAGCATGCGAAATATTAAATAAGTTAAGTATTTGTTTGTAGAGGTGCAGCTTTAGTTTTCATGATGCCTGAGACCGCTTAAACCACGTGTCAAACTCGAGGCCCGGGGGCCAAATCCGGCCCAATATATCCTTTCATGTGGCTCTCTAGATTCTAGACTAAACGCTAAATGTGCTTGAATATTATGTTTTCAATCAAATCAATGCAGTTTTTACCTGTTTACTGCTAAATTATATCAATCAGTCCCTCCAGTTTTTTTGAGGATTATCGTGGAAATTCAGACAAAATCCACAATTCTCTGCATTTTGTGCTAATACATAATAGGGAGTTTATTGCAGATTTTTCTCAAATTGTCAAAAAAATGTTTAACAGCTGCTTCAGCCTTAATTGATGTCAGATTACTGACATAAATAAGCGCAAATATGTCCAAATTAGTACCACAAACACTTTGATTTTTATTGCAAAAAATCCAAAAGGTATCACAAAATCCTGGAGGGACTGAAAAGATGTTCAATAATATTATTTAATTTTAATAATTTATCGATATTTTAACAGTTTGTGAATGGGTTTTTTTCAATACCTTCTGGCACAACCGGCCCTTTAAGAACATTCATGATCTTGATTTGGCCCAAAACAAAAATGAGTTTGACAATTTTTGATTAGATCCTTTTTCAGGAAGATTTGTGTCTTATAGTCATTTTATTCTGAGTAGTTCATCTTTTTTAAGTTGACGCAACAGAATAATACCTGGTGAATGTTTCAAACCTTGGTTACCAAGCTGTATAATGATTTAAAGTTAAATGAAAATGTATTAACTCCCCTTCAAGGGATGCCAGGTTGGTCTAAAATCATAACTGAAATCAACATTTGAAAACTTCCTTCATGCAGTACAAACCATCATTCAAGGACACATTGGACTATTTAGAGAGACCTATTGATCCAATTGCCATGTTTCCTGGCTGGAGTGAAGAAATTCATGGATGCAAGAGGAGAACATGCTAACTCTGTTCGAACCCCAAATCTTCTTGCCAAAAGTCAGTACTGCATAACCTCTCTTTCCATCATATCTAGAATATAAAATCCTTCTTTGATGTTGTTCCAACATTGACCACTAGATGGCAGCTCAATGCTTCCAAATACATCTTTTGTACGTGTCAAAAAATGCATCAACAGTCACTTCAGCTGCTTTATACTGAAGTAGTTATACTGAAAGGTTAATTTACTGCTATTTTCATCATTTTTCATTATTGTGTTGCATAAAATGAAAAAAGACCTGGTAGTATTTCATCAATATTCTCTTGTAGATGTTTTAGTAAATCATTTACAACTGCTGTACAGTAACAACACATCCATGTTTATATTTATGTTCATGTTTATGTATGTGTTTTATAGAGACACACTGTTGAGCTGGACGAATGGGAGTTTTGAGAACATCTACAGGTTTGTCTGACAGAAAACACAACGTAGCGCGACACAGTGTGAAAGCAGGTCACTGGACAATGTGTTTTGTCTCCAGTAGTGAGTGTGAACATGAACAGATGCCCAGGATCCCACACTGTAAGGGAGATTTGCTTGTGTGTGTGTGTGTGTGTGTGTGTGTGTGTGTGTGTGTGTGTGTGTGTGTGTGTGTGTGTGTGTGTGTGTGTGTCCACTCATGGATTTAATTTATTTTAAAATGATGTGCGGCCAATCAACTCGATAACTCTCCCTGAAGTGATCCATGAAGCAGAGAGAGCGGCTGATGCAAGTTCACCTTTTGTGTCAGACTTGAAGAGCCAGAATGTGAGTCAAAAATAAAACAATAACCGAATAAAAGCTGACATATTATACCCAAAATTGTTGCACTTTTAGACAGTCCCTTGATTTGTGGCACCATGCATACTTGTTTTCGTGTGTCATTGCATTCAAACTCCAAAAATATGATTATAAGTTAGAGTTAGACTGAAAATTATTCATACAACTGGTAGATTTACATTAAAATTAAATGTTAGGGGTTTAAACATAAACACCATCCCTCAAAACACAGACTGAGGTTTTCCTCCTCGTGATTACATTTACCGTATTTTCCGCACTATAAGGCGCACTTAAAAACCTTCAATTTCCCCAAAAGTCTTCAGTGCGCCTTATAACCCAATGGACCAATATTGAGCCACAAGAAAGTTCTGGGTTCGATTCCCGGCGCCGGTCTTTCTGCATGGAGTTTGCCTGTTCTCCCTGTGCATGCGTGGGTTTTCTCCAGGTACTCCGGCTTCCTCCCACAGTCCAAAAACATGACTGTGGGGGCAGGAGGGGGTGCAGGGGAAGAGAGAGGCTGCAGCCGCAGCGTGTGGGTTGGTCTGTGTTACCCAGAAAGCAGTTGGCCACAATTTCACAACACCAACTCCATGAGTGAAACAATGACTGGGGCAGCTACTATATAATGGACTCGGAGACCACTTTACAAATGTGGATGGGTAATAATAGAGTATGGAATCGACAACCCAAACAGAAGCGTCTATTCTATGCGCCTTATAATGCTGTGCGCCTTATATGTCAAAAAAGTTTTAAAATAGGCCATTCATTGAAGGTGCACCTTATAGTGCGAAAAATACGATATTTGTGCACGTCAATTAAATCTGTGAAACAAGGTATATGCATTAATTACATCCAGACTATTTTCAAGCCTTAATTTTTCTAAAATATGATTTTCCCCTTAAAGTTAATGAAACACAACATTTCAAGATGGAAATGTTACATCAGATCAATAATTTATTTTTAAAACTTACTTTTAATCTTGAGAAATGTCAGTATCGCTTAAATTAATGTATTTATATATTCCGATATGTTAGAAAAACACCTCAGTTTCTAACCTGCCACAGCAGTTTGTTAAATACTGTGATATAATAAATTGCTTTGGTGGAAGTGTAACTATTTCCTGAGTTTAAAAGCCCAACAGCAGCTGAACTTTCAGGAAAATGTTCCTCTTTACTGTCGCCACATGCTTGCTCAAGAGATGTGAGTGATTTAATGCAAACATAAGGGCTTCCATGGAAAGCCACTTTTTACCAACTGGTTGGAATGGTAAGCTAAATATCATTGCACTGTAAGGAAATTAGAATTGAACTATGTTGTGTGTATTTAAATCAGAATTCAACTTTGGATGGTGTGAACCACTGTAAACCTATTTTAACTCAATTGCATTTTATTTTTCTCTAACTGGATGTGCAATTTTGTTTGTCTTGTAAAGTACTTGACAATAACATTTCTGCAATTTCTAGCTTTGCAAATAAACAGATATATAAATCCCTGAAAAATTGCTCAATGTTTCTGCTTTTCTTTTCTGATTTTGTAGAAAAATTAGGATTTTTGTTTTGAAATAATTTTAACAAAACATACCATATTAATGCCATGAGGTTCTCTAAACTATGTTCTGAAAATATTTGTGTCCTGTCTGGTCTTGAGAAAGTGGGAGTTTCTTGTTATGAAGAGCAGATGCGCCATCTTGTGGTACAACATGGAAACATGCACGAGCGTTACGTGTGAACAAATGGTCTACTTTTGTCTGTTCAGTTTTGACACCGGGTCTTGTGCTCTTTGTTGAATGTTTATCTCTCTTTTCTGATTGTTATTCACTACTTAGATGAGAGGCAAAGAACATTTTCAATACATATAGATTTCAGGGGACAAACAGTGAAAGCATAATGTGATGATAAAGATATCTAGAAACTAATCATCTCTGAGGACGGAAAGAAAAGACTGTTTGTTTTAAATACATAAAACTCTGGAAAAAAAAGCTCAGATTTTCAGTGATGACCATTTTAAACGATCAGTTTCTCTGATTTTACCTTTTATATGTTTATGTTTGAGTAAGACGAAACATTGTTCTTTTATTCTATGAACTACTGACAGCATGTCTCTGAAATTCCAAATAAAAGTGTCGTTTTTATTAGCAGAAAATGAGAAATGGTCAAAATAATGAAAAGGATGCGGTGCTTTCAGACCTCAAATAATGCAAAGGAAAAAAGTTCATATTCATTAAGAAACAATACTGATGTTTTAACTCGGAAAGAGTTTAGAAATCAGTATTTGGTGGAGCAACCAGGAGGTTTTCAGTGATGGAGCCCTTCTGTATTCACATAAGTAGATTTTTACTGAAAGTTATAAGAAAACAAGTCTGTATGTCAGCATATGAGTGGACACCTTCTAATAACGCCAGGAAAAAATGTAATTGATTATCAAAACAAAGAAATTCAGCCCAGAAGCAGGATTCAACCAACACCGTACCTGATGGATAGCAAGAGGCTCATCTTCAATTTACCAACCAATCTTCTAGCTGTTGTGATCAAACAGCTTAACCTTTGTCTCATTCAAACATGAATCTTTTCTCTAGAAGGTTTTTGACTTTTTCATCCAAACTCTAGTCGGGCTTAAAAGTGTCGATTTTGGATTGAAGCGTTCTTTATTGGTTGACGTCCTTTACCTCCAGGCTAATGTTAAACCAGTGTTACTGTTCAACAGTTTCCCATTTTTGATAAACTTGTTCCTGTGTTTCTTGATGATCAGCTTTCTTTCATCTGCAGATAACAGTGTTTTGGTCTTCTTTCATAATCTGAATACATTGTGCCACCATCAATGAACTTGAAGCTATTTAGAAATGTCTCAAAAAGACATGGGATTGGTCTCCTTTTCAGATCTTCACTAGATTCATTGGACTCTCCTGTTCTAAAGGAAATCCACTGATAATTAAAAAGCAACATCCATTTTATCAATTTATCAAGTCAGGGTTTAGAAAAACTCAAACAAAACAAGTTTACTGTCCAATTTCAGATCTCAGGATATCTGTATTCATCAGACGCTGGTGTAAATGTACCTGATGTACGTTATTTATGTAAAACAACTTTTACTTGGAGGTTGTGAGTCAGTGTTTTGTGACATTTATCAGCCCTGGATGGATTGACAAGCTTCTGATAAAACAGTGTCTTCTAATCTAATATAAAATAGAAAACAAGTTACACAGAAACAAAGCTCCAAGTTAATTTTTTAACAATGCAAGTCATTAATTCAGGCAGTTGTAGTCAATAAATTAGAATATGCAATCCAATGAGGCTTGATACTCTTTGTCAGATTAAAAAGTATCTTTTGAAAGGAAGATACACATATTTTGCCCATATTTCTGTATTAAAACAGTTTATTTGGTCTGATGTAATATTTCTATCTTAAATGTGTTTTCACTAGTTGTAAATAAAAATCTTATGAGAACATGAAATAAGCTAAAAGACCTGAAAAGACAACATACCTTACCTCAATCTTAAGAACAGATAAGAAGAAAAAAGTGAATCAACCTAGTAAGGATTGCAACAGAGGAACCTGTTCCCAGAACCTCCTTATGTTCTACACTGCTTTCGGATCCCTGTCAAATAAAGCTGTCTATGTAGATTACATCCACTGTAGCGATTCCTCCTTCAGCGATCCAGAGACACAGATCTCCACCCAATGTAAAAGCAGATTCTACAATGCGATGTCTTAGTTCCTGAAGGAGGTTCCTGCAGTGGAGAACCAGCTAAAGTCTTTTTCCAAATGATCCGGGACTCCAGGAGCAGAATCGCAGTGAGAGATAATATCCATAAACGAAGATGAGGACCGTTTCAGGAGTGGCCAGTCATCCAAAATTACTCCAAGAGCTAATTGACGACTTATCCAAAAGAGTTGATGATGCAGCAATAAGATTAGACTGGCCAAAACATGCATCAATGGGTGAAAAACATCTCGATGAAGAAAATACTCTGTAGACCAACTGGACAAAAGTAAAACATTTCCAAAGGGATTTATCTCATTACATCCATGTTAAATTAACGCATTTTTTAAAACGATGCCTACAGCAAAACATGGTGGTGGTAGTGTAATGATCTGGGCCTGCTTTGATGATCAAGATCTAAGCAATCTGCTGCATGACAGAACCATAAACATGCTCTCCAACCATCCTGAAGGAATATATCCAATTTTATGGAGCATGACAATGAGTGAGCGTCTCAAAAACAATACCTTAGCTGACCTAGACAGAAGCTGGACTTTAATCTGACTTAGAAGGCAGCAGTGCAACTCCAGAACCATTTTTAAAAATAAAAAATTCAGAAAAAGTGGGCTAAAGTACATCCACAGCAACCAGCGGCAGTTCTGCATGTAGCCAGACTGCAAGTTACGAATAACAGAAAAATGTCACAGGTTAACCTCACCTACTTACTCACATTCAGAAAATCCTCTTGGTGTTGTTATTCACAGTCCAAACCAGGTAACATCCTCCTATGTTGGCATAACTCAACCAAAATCCTACTGACTTCACCTTTAAATAACTAAAGCAAAACTTTTCGGGGGCCAAACAGAGAATAACTATTTTCCCCATCTTGTGCTGGTGTCTCCATCCGTCATTGTGTTCACACTTTGGATAGACTGGCAGTGACTTTGCATTGACTTTTCATTCATTTTCATACAATTCTACAGACTGACCCTAAATCTAACCATTACCATAAAATGACCCTAAAATCAATTCATACTTTACCCTTAATCATACTAAACCCTTAATCCAAAAACATTTCTCACAGTGCAGTATTTGTTTGGATACAGTGTTCCTTACACTGTATCAAGGCTACACACACATACACAACTAAAGACAGTTTAAAGATACCTAGCAGTCAAGTTTTTGGACAGTCACCCAGAAAGAACTTGTAAACTCCATCCAGGTCTGGTTCTTCTTGCAGGAAGGCAACAGAGCTACTAATGCTGCGTTCACACTGCAGATTCAAGTGACCCAATTCCTGTATCTTATCTTTTTATGACAGTCTGAACAATACAGGTCGGATTTCTTTTCTCAAAATGCGACCCAGGTAACTTGGCCTGTGTTCACACTGCAACGTGAAGTGACCAAGTTCAGTTTTTTTTTGTCGTAATGTGACCTGTATCCGATCTTTTCAAGACAGTCTGAACAGCTCAGGTCGGATTCTTTTTGAATGCGATCCATATCCGATACGTATCCGATTCAAATGCGACCATAATGTCCAGGCCGCATTCATCCGACCTGAACGTCACTATTCTGCGACCTGCTATGGGCAAGTGGGAAGAAAAAACAACTATGATGGACTATATGAGGATTAAGTTGTTAATATGCTGCTACAGTCGGACAACTTCAAATGTGTAAGCTAAGCTCCACCCTTAGCCTCCATGTTTACTTCTGCAAACACTGAGTACTTCTTTTTTTATGGCAGTTTTGTACCATAGACATAATATAAGGCTAGACGCCTCATGCGCCGCTCTCGCCTATTGTCGCTGACGAGATTTAGGGCGGCCATCTTGGAGCGGTAGACCACTC
>CAEGAF010167022.1:0-35608 GCA_903067075.1 Micropoecilia bifurca | reverse complement strand
CACACACACACACACACACACACACACACACACACACACACACACACACACACACACACACACACACACACACACACTGATAGCAATAATCAACTCCAGACAAGGGGTTTGAATTACTCCACATCACAGTTTGTTTAGAGTTATTAAGAAGTGCCAGAGGACAAACCTCTATCAAAAGCCGACGTTTAAAATCTGAGTTTTTCAACCATCGGTTGGAGACAAAACTCATGTGTTGCCACTGTCGCTAACAATACTCACGCTGCCGTACGTTTTGTACAGAAATCAGAGGCAAACTTTTTTGATTTAGGAGAGATGCAATTTCAGGAACATTTTCAGAATAAAAAGAATCTCAGGATCAAATCAGTAGCAGAGTCTAGGACATAAATCCTCGAAGAAAGGAGTCAGACTCATGGCTGAAATAAATTTATCAGTCTCAGCGAGGAAATCTTGGCAGGACGTTAAAGTAAAATGCAATTCCATTCATACCACAAGAGAGACAAATATTAAAGCCAAGATGTCATTGCAGTCCTGAAGATTGCACACATATTTATGACCTTTTTTCTGCTGATTTACTTCTATTTAACCAAAAAATGTCCAAAACTGAACTAGGCACTTGATGTAACTCTTTCATGTTTCTTCTTTTGATTCCTGGTTTAATCTGCTAAAATGGGAATATGTGTTGAATTGGGTTTACATGTGTGGTGTATGTTATAAGAAGAGCCATACAGCATCAACAAGATGATTTATGCAAATTTGTTCAGCTGTCTTCTCAGAGAAGATATTAATGCACACATGTACACAAACACACACATAACCTCTAAACAAGACGGTTAAGTCATTTTATAAAGTGCTGCTTTAACGTAGATTGATAAAGCATTTTTTTAATGACAATCT
This sequence comes from Micropoecilia bifurca, assembly GCA_903067075.1. Taxonomy (NCBI): domain Eukaryota; kingdom Metazoa; phylum Chordata; class Actinopteri; order Cyprinodontiformes; family Poeciliidae; genus Micropoecilia; species Micropoecilia bifurca. The sequence continues at coordinate 34,714 of CAEGAF010167022.1, read as the reverse complement.
GTTTTTTGACTGCATTAATATGACAAAACACAAATTTTAGCCTTTATTAAAAATGGGGAATGTGTAAGAACATATGACTTGAGTAAGGCAGCTGTTTTTTTTAACTTAAAAGGCTCTTGCATGGCTGCAAGAGCATAGTTTTTCACCCCGGTACAGTCAAAGTAACAACTAATTGTGTAAAGGTTGTGAAACTGATTAAATAAAGGCTAAACCTACATACTGCATCAAAACATAGGACTAAAATGGACAGTTTAGAGACCTTACATATATATCAAGTTGTATGTTTAAAATATATAAAAATGCATGTGCAGTTGTACGGAAAACACATAAAAGTCACCCAAAGGATTCTAGAGTATTCCAGCAAATTCTTTCATGGCTTTCAGAGTAAATTAGGTCAGAGTCTAAAGTCCTGTTAATGTGCACATCAGATGCTATTTCTCCACAAACAAAACCAAACTACCGGATTTGGAAACTTGGAAATGTTGAGCAGATGGAATCGCAAGACACAGACCTTTTAAAAACAGAATGTCCAGAGATGCTTTTACATCAAATTATGCCCAACGGTATCAGGTATGGAATCTGCGATATAAGTACAGAGATGTACTGTAGATTGAAGGATGTTTTTATTCATTGTTATTAAACATATCTGTGTGATAAGAACTGCAGAATGGCACCAGAAAATGAAACATAGTGAATTCCATCTGTCTGCAGTCTCATGCACACATGGAAAATGTGATAACCATTATACAACTGACAGGGTTTTGGAGTCGAACGTTGCTCCTCTCTGCTTCAACTCCCTTTCTGTAAACCAGGAAGCAGTGGGTTGATTTTGGCAACACTCAGTTGCTTTTTTCTCCTCCTTTCATTAACATCTTGGAGCGTGAGTATCAGATTTTGAGTTGTTGGGTTTTTCGGGGGGGGGGTTTATTGCCTACACTAAAAGAGGAAAAAATTAGAATCCCCAAACTCATTGTAAAAGTGCGCCTGTGTGTTCTGCAGCCGGAGGTGTTTGTGAGCACGGAAAAGTACCAGTTGGTTCAACAAAAGAGTGATGCCATGGGTTTTTCTTGAGCTTAACTCACACATGTATGTAGAAGCACACACCCTCCAGGGAACGCCGGCGTAAGCGCTAAGGTACAAGCGTGTTTCTTACACAACAGAGAACTGCAGCTTGCCAAAGCAAAGTGTAAGCAATCCAACTGCAGGAGTTACAGAAACACAGGTGTCTTGGCGAACCTTCGCCGCTATTTAATTACTCATTCAAAGAGTCGAGCCCGAGAGTTTGAAAGACACTTTATGGAGGCATTGGTGAACTCCTGAAACTCTCCCCTGACATTTGTAATGTGGGTCACATCACGGACACCCAGATTATTCTCGAGGAGGAACAACCAGACTTCACTGGTTTCCTTCACTCTTAATGGAGAGTCAGAATAGCGGCTGACTCTCGGGGATCACAGGCTACGTCGAAAACAGCAGCTAATTAATAGCAGATGCGTTCATCTGGCAAGCACATCACCGATCAACGCCTCCTCTTTATATGTAGCACCTGGAGTTTTGCTGTGATGGTTTATGTAGCCTAATGAAGCCACGCCAATGAGAGAGACATAAAGGGAGTTAAAGGACAGAAAGGTTTATGGGAGCTCTTGGCGCTCAAAAAGATGCTAACGCCACCACTGTTCCCTCACCATGCAGTCGAAGCCGTTTTAGAAGTTTAATGACACATCAAAAGTTACATAACAAACCATAAAATGAACAACTCAACTGAGGTGTTTCAGATCCCTCTTGAGAGGCTTTCTCTAGCCTGTCATTACATTATTCAGGTCATAGGTTTTGTCATCTGAAGCTGCAGAGTTAGAAAGGCCTTCAAGCAGATATCATCTCTGTCTCACTCTGTTGGGATATTAGGCAGTTCTCTGGCCAGGAGGGTTCAATAAAGTCCCTCTAACAAGTTCTCCACCAGCCCCACATCACGAAAGACGTACAAAGGATGTTAACAAGGATTAATCTTGACCTGATGCACAAACCAACTCAGCTGACTCCTGTCAATACAGTAAAGCAGTGCCTCCTCAGTGCTTTACTTTGAGTAGATCTACACAGTACTCCTAGTTCATTGTTTAGCTGTATCTCTTTCCTGGAAGAAAATATCGCTGTCATTAACCTTTGGGTTCTTTTTGCCTCATTTTTTCCCCATCCTAAGTCTTGAGTCAGTGTTTCTGTGTTGAACAGCATCTTCACTGGGCTGTTCCACTAACAGACCTGTGGTTACCATCAACTCTCTTGGTTTTTCTTTCCTGTAGAAAGCACTTAGGCAACATGCTGCCTGGGAAGTGTGATTCAAATGAACACTTCTATCTGGAAACATTCAAGCTTTGCTTTATCATCTAATTCACTTATCTATTTACAACAGTACCTCATACTCCTCCAAGTGTCAGGATCAGTGTTTTCTGTGTAGTTATTTTGAGATTTTCTGTGTTTAGTCCTGTTTCCCTGTGAGTCTCTGTCCTGTCCTCCCTGTTGATTGATCCCAGCTGTGTCTAGTTTTCTGATTACCCTTCTGTTTATTTAAGCCCACCTGTTGTCTTGTCTGTTGTCGGATCCTCGTCGTGTATAACCGTTGTCAGTCTGTTTCCCTGTGCCTCCGGTCTCTGGATGTTCTTCATTAAACTTCATTTACATTATGACTACCTGGGTTCAACGGTGTCTCTCTCACCACTCTCAACCGCAAATCATGACACCAAGCCCATCCAACTACTCCCTGTTCCGTGTTTTCAACCAGCTGCCTTTTTTTTCCACCTCTCGCTTTCCTGTACTTTCTCCTGGGATAAAATACCATGGTGCCAGAACCCCTTACTCATCTTAAATCTATGAGATACGTCTCTCTCTATCCTGGGACATCTGTGATACTCCCAAAAAGTAGATTTGACTAAATCCTTCCTCCTTTTTCCAGACATCATCCCACTGTTTATCTACAAGTCTGTCGCTTTACTGTCCAGCAAAAATAAAACAGTGAAACTGAGATGCGAACACAATGTTGGACGTCTGACTTTATTTATTTTGACTCACACTAATTCAGCACACTTGGGTGTTTCTGCGGGAAAATAAATTGGTACCATCTGCTTACATTTGTTTTTGCTCTGTCTCATAAAAGACATTGACGACATACTTGCCCTCACCATCCTCATGCCACAACATTAACTTATACGTCTTTAACAAAGGAAATGAAGCAAATTATACTGTTTATCTTACATGTGTAGAGGTACACAACAAGCAATGTGTGCAAATGGCAAATTATCAGGTAAAGTGCTAGTAAAGCAATTGTTTTAGTTATTTGAAAGCACCAAAATTCTCACAAATAACTAAAATAGTTTCTCTGTATAAATATACGGTATATGGTCAATAGAAAAACTGATCCATCTTGGTTGCTTAGTGAATTCTAGTTTACGTCCCACCTCTGCAAAAAGCCCAGTCATTAAATTTTCTTGCTATTAATACCAATGGTATTATAACAAAATGGAATTGACTGAGAAGGACGGCAACTCGGCCACAAAGCTCTTGGCCACATAAAATGATAATTTAAGGCCAGTGTGTTACCTGTAAACTTGTTTTTAATGATTCTGGCCACGTCAAAAGCAGCAGGACCAAATTAGAGCAAATATATTAGACACATATTCATTTTAGGTACCAAATGTCATTATTGTAGTAATTAACTTAAAGTAAGAAGAATAGATTACGACAGTTTAAGAAAATACGTCTGAACTGCATGAAGAGAGAAAGAAGTGATCGAAGAAAATTAGGATCATCCACACATGATTATTGTCTTTGCTGAGACATGCTAACTTTGAGTTCTCAAAGCCAGTGGAAGAAATTGTGGCATGGCAGGCAGTGAAAAAGGGAATTTTACACCTCACAGATGTATTAAGTGCTCAAGAGCTGCCAAAAGAAGAAGAACATGAGAATACAGCAGGAACCACACAAAAGAGCATGAAATCCTAATATCGCAGCTTGCATTAAAGGTGTCAGGGCATTACAAGTGCTCATGTTAACATAAGCATGTCTAAATCCCCATCAACTAGGAGGGATGAGGTGTCGGTGTGAAGCAGGGGGTACTCCCTCAACCACAAAGACCCCCAGGACAGATCCGAGCTGGTCTGTGCTGACACAGCTGGCTCAAGGCACAGACACCCCTCCAATACCGAGCACGTCTGCAGGAATGTTCCAGAGCCTTGCTAGAGAAACCATAACAAGTGCAGGAAATAGATACAGTGCATTCGGGGTCCTGCGCCAGCCACAACCCTCCCGAGTCCAGCTTTTCCAAATCCACATGTGTGGGAACAAGAGACAGCGGCGTGAGTGAGACCTCCGACATCAATGCACATCCCAGAAAGTAAGAGCATCGGTCTATAACTTCATTGGCCATCTTGGAATTTATTGTTTATATCTGGCTCACCTTAATTTGCTTTTATTCATCTTGACCCTTATCAGGATAACCTTGTAAGACTTTAAATTCACTGTAGTGCCCTGAATACAAAACATTGTCTTTCCACTCAATAGGTGGAATGAGAATGGAAAACCATTCTCATTCCAGTTAATAGGTATGGATACTCATCTGTTTAACTGAACTCTAAAAGCAAATTACGTTGTAAAAACTAGTAAACTTCAGTGTCAAGTGCTGATTTTGTATCGGAGATGCTGTACTACAAATATAGGCAACAGCAGGGAAAACTCAGGGTGGTGCTTGACCTTAGATGCAAGTGGTGCTTGGAACTAGGCATAAATACATAGGAATACATAGGACTCTTACAATTCTGCCATTTTGGTGCTGTTTTTTCGCCTTTGATTCAGCTGATCATCAAATCCTGGTTTCTTTTCTCAGACAGGATTGCTGGTGTTAGAGTTTAGCTTAGAGCTGGTTTCTGTCCTATCTTTTCAGTTTGTCCTCATATGTTATCCTTAGCTACATCTCTCCCATTGTGTTCCTCAAGCTTTGATTTTGAGTTCACTGTTGTTCATTTCATATATGCTGGACTTAGAAAATCTGGCCCCACTATTCAAATCTTTCTTAGTTACTTGGACTCTACAGCTAACAGTGTTTGTTGACTTTTTGGTGCGTTTCTCTGATCAGTACTAAACCTCTCAGAACTTTTAGTTCATCCTCAACAACTTTCAGTCATTTGTGCACATCATAGTAGCACTATGTGTTTAGATTAATATAAGAAATGCACCAAAGAATCTCAAATCTAAAGGTGAATATGAACCAAGTAAAAACAGACCAGTGTGTCATGGTTAGTGTTGCAGGAAATAAAGGTGAGCAAAAAGGCGAACGGCAGTAAGGGATTTTGCAAATTTATTTCTGGGTTCAGAGGCACGATCTGACAGTACATGAGAAACAACGAGTGAGACGTATAAGAATCCTGCAAAAAACAGAGGACATGACTCGAACTTGATTAGTACAGGAAACAAGTGATTTTTTTCACCTGCTCACAGGTGACACAAGTGAAAAGCATGAGCTACATTAACAGAGGAGAACGAGCTAGAAAACCAAACGTTTTATAGAAATAAAACGTGCATAAGTGACATTACTTCCTCTTTTTGGGTACCTGGTTAATTTAGTGGTATTACTGCTGACAGTGAACCACATAAGGGTTGACCAGTACCAGTATATTGGCCAATGAATAAACCAACCCCTAATTGGGTAGGAAGAGTTCAACCAAAGCTCAACTAAATTAGTTTTTAATTGGCCTTTAAGTGACAGACATTCACAGAAAAAGACATATCATTCAACCTCTAGTAGCATGGAAACAAGTTGTGCCTGATTTTACGTAGGCAGGGCAGACAATAGAATAACCAGATGAATTTGATCAGCTTATATATCAAACTGTGCGTCTCCAGTGAGCTGAACAGGCACATGCATGTATTTGCATGTATTTGTGTACTTATAGAGAATGTTCAAATGCCTTCAGGATGACGAGTGAGTAAGAGAGGTTCAGAGACATCTCATTCCTTTCAATGAGTGTGTGTGTGTGTGTGTGTGTGTGTGTGTGTGTGTGTGTGTGTGTGTGTGTGTGTGTGTGTGTGTGTGTGTGTGTGTTGGTCTAATGGGCTCAATCTGAGTTCAAGAATCTGGCAAGTCTGCATATCAGTAAAACCGCTGACAGTTCCAAATGTACCTCTAGACATATTTCAGCACCTGGTCACATTGTGTTACATGTACATGTGTGTGGATGTTACACACAGCACATGTTTCATGGGAGCCTTTTGGGAAACTGGGAAACATGCCAGACTTTACTAGAGTGTATATATTTTATCTTGACTAAATAGAGGCCATGTCAGTAGGCTGCTTTCTATTACAAAACAAATGAGAGCATCACATCGCAGAATGAAGGCACATGATGTACTTAGCAGATCTGTACACCATTACACTGGGAATTTTCAGAGATTTGGTTCGAACCAATAAAAACATTTTCTGAAACATTTTTTCGTTTGTTTTTGAAAAATATTTTCTAACTTACATGTCAAGATTACAAAGTTAAGCATTGAGATTAATTGTGACCGGGGCTGGAAGGTTCTGCACACAATAGATATTTCTCCGGCTACACTCTTGTGAACAAAGATCTCAGAAGTTATTGTTTGAATCTGCTGTAGTCATCCTTTAGGGTTGTATTTTAGAAGTGTGTGTGTGTCTGCTTATCCCTAGTAAGTAGCAGACCAGTTCGCATGCAAGAGGTCTAAGTGTGCAGCTGTATGTATTGATGGTGAGAATGTGGACTGTCTTCTGGTTAAAGCCAGAGTCACACAGATGGGTTGCTCTATTGACCATCGCAGCTTCCTGGGAGCGATGCCAGACCAGTGTGGCTGGTCTGGCATCGCAGACCAGTCACAACCTCGCCAGCCAGGCTGAAACCTGGCTGGCGAGGTTGAAGCCTTGGCATGAGGCTAACCTCTACAGTCCTGCATGTCATTCTGTAAGACTTAAGTGTGTGCCGGGCCTTCTTCTGATGCTAGCATGATGATTTAAAAGCAAGGAACTATAACCTATGCAACAAATCTGACCAGTGTTTGCCTTCATGGTTACCAAACAAACCTTCTGGAGTTATTCACAAACTGTCCCGTATGGGAATAAGAACATTAATAGGAACTCTTTTTTGTTATTCACATCATAAGAGGGTCAGGATGAATTGTTCTGTTTTTCAGAACTGAGACCTGACTATAGAAACTTGAGACAGATTCCAAAAACGCACAGTTTTGACATGTCTGATCATTTTTAAACACCCTCAGACTGTACTGAGACTGCAATGAATTAAGACCAAGCATGTCAAGAGGAGCTAACTGTTTGATTTCCCAGGGGAGCTGACACGACAGCTCTAACAGTACAGGAATGAAAGCTTGTGACGGTTTGCATGCATGCAGCGTTGTTGTGCAACGAAGCCTCCGGAGGGGTGAGGCAGAACCTTGGAGCCAGCTCACCCAAACAGCTGCCCTGCGTCTCATAGGACACTCGGCAAGGAGTTCGGCGACTTTCTGGCTCTGCTTGAACAGAGTTGAAAAACATGAGCTGGATTCGGCTCCCCTCCCCATAGATCTTTATTATAATTCATTCACAGGACTCGCATGCGCTCGGAGAGAAAGACAAACAGGATGCCCTTACTCGGATGACCGGGATAAAAGGGATTGCGTTCCAACACGATTTAAATCCATCTTTTCCGGTGCTGAGTCGGGCAGAGTCGGTCGTTGCTTTACATGGTCTCTGTGGAGGACCTTTGTCTGAATCTTGGTCTGAATGAGTTACGCTAAACTGTAACACCATGCATACAGAAACAAGGAGGTCTCCAAAGCTGTGCTGAATTAACAGAATTACAGTGCGATGGTGGTTTGTGCTCTATCGCCAACAATATCGATATGTCAGAAAAGTGGAGGAAATTTTTTTTTTGTGTTTTTTGCAGTGAAGAAGAAAGAAGTTATGATGAAGTTAGTGATGTTTGATGGACAAAACTCATAAGAGTGTTCAGCTACAGGAGTCTTTCCACTTCAAAAACGCTTTCCAAGAACTGCAGCTTTCTAGGGAAATAAACTTCTAGTTTCAAAAGTATTTAATTCTAATATTTTTCTGAAACTTTGGATCATTCTGCTGTTAACTGAACAGTTTCAGTTGTATTTAATAGCTAGCATCAGAATCAGTGTTAGTACCAGATACTCTCAAGTGTCCCCCTGCTAATATTGTACTTTAAATACATTTTAATAAATCATTTTAAAGTTTTTTTTTAAGTCTAAAGGTGACATATCTTGTATAATTGAGGTGAAAAACAAACTAGTTTATTGGACAAAAACTGCAATAAGCTTGTTGCTTAAATATGCATACCTTAAACAAATGTTTTGTGGAGCACCTTGTGTTTCAACTTTCATCAGTCGTTCTTCTTCTCAAGTAACACTGCTATGACCTTCAGCAACCACCAGAGGGTATTTGTAAAACTTAAAAAAAAGCAAACCCAGAATAACAAATTTTGCGTGCGCAACCAATTTTTCCACCCTAGAGGTTTTTATGTGAGTCGATGAGAACAAGTGAGTGAGTAAGTTGATAAAAGACAGATAGAGGAGAGAGTCTCCTAAGCCTCCTGATCCAATTAGCCCTGTCAACAAGTACTCCGCCTGCAGTGAGCTGGACCTCACTGCATTTTGAGATCAAATCAGGTGAGGTAATCATCAGCATTGCTGCCAGATATCTGGTGAGATTTGGGCATACGATGATTTTTGCATCATGTCTCTGAATATAAAGATAATAGTATGTAAGCAACTGTTTAATATCAGAAAGAGTTAAGCCCACACACTTAGAGTCTGTTCCTGAGGGCAACTTCTTTGAAAAACCATAAAAGTTTTATAATCAGAGGTCCAAGTGTGCTCATTTCTCTCCACTGCAATTTTAAGACACACTTAAAACAGAAATCCGTTCCCACTCACCGAACCTCTTGTATCCAAAAGACTGTACTTCCTCCTCGTCTCCAAAGTCGTCTGGGGGACATAATGGGGAACAAAAACACAGCAAAAAATTAATCGAATGCTGTTGTCATAAATAACAGAAACATGGATAAGTTCATGAAGCCAAATACTTAGATTGTTATCTTAAAATTAAATCATTTGTGTAGAAATGCAAGGAAGACTTCTTGTCTTTGTGTTTGTGTGTGGGGTTCAGTGGTCCCAGGAATGCCACAAGCTGTGGTTTCTCTGGTTTGTTGACGGTAAACTCTTATTACGCCATGCCACACTACAATGAAAACCAGGACGAAAACACGGAGAGCATCTTGGGTAATGACAGGCAGATGGAGCTGAGGGGAGAAAGATAGGCGTGAGAGGGGAGAGGTAATCGATGTAGGAGGTCAGAAGGGGTGGGATCAGACGAAGAGACGCTAGTGGATCTCTGTTGTGGGTTTGATTCCAGCTTGCCTCTGCCGTGTTCAGGTTTTCCAGCGGGCAATGCTTTTAATACTAAATTAGTAACTGAAGGTGAATTTATGAGAAAGAATCAGCGAATTTGGTTCTAGTGTAAAGCTATTTATGTGCTAAATAAAATTCAATCCCCTTCCAATTCACTTAGCATCAGTGTCTTTCACATTGGCTAAGAGTTGAGGTCTTTTTGTATCTTCTCTTGGCTGTTTGTTCTGGATTTTTGTTTAATTTTTAACGATTTGATATAAAATTTCCATTAATCAATTCCCGCTTATGCATGCAGGGGTCGCAGGAGAGATGTTGTCTACCTCCAGCGGTCATTGGTTGAGACTGGTGCAATAGTTCTCAAACTTTATTTTTTATTTGTTTTACCTGTTACTTGTACAGGTATGCAATATAATTACCGTAAGACACCAGGTCTCATTTCATGAGAGTCCTGCTTTAGAAAACATACTAAACAACAATATGTTAAAATCCTTCAGTTCAACTAAGATGTGGAGCCACAAGTCCTGCTTTAGTTTGTCACAAATGGCCATTGTAAGAATTGGCTTTTTGTTCAAGATCTGTACCTAATAAGTTAATCACATGTTTTGCATGTGACTTGAAGTTTTTTCAATCTATTTAAATATATAGCAAAACATAAAAAAAACAAGATGTTTTGTGTTGACATGACAGCCGGAAAAGCAGCAATCATTTTCATTTTGTTTAAAATCAACAAACCCGTTGTTTTATTGACCTTCAGTAACATTTTGAGGTGGAACAAATGTGACATTGAATGCGACTTGAAGACTAGACAGTCAAAACTCCATGACAACAGAATTTATATGTAAATAAATAGTTGTCATCTGCTTAGAAATGGGCAGTGACATCGGATTAATTTTACCCCAAAACGGCAATGCAATTCACAAAAACCTTTGACTCCGATACAGACTCTTGAGAAGAACATTTTGTGACATTGTGCCAACAAGAGAATGAATCATAGAGCTAAACAAGCCACTAAATACTTTTTACAAATCTAAAAAAAAGTGCAGCATAGCGGTTCTTGACACTCAAGGCTTCCACAAAGTCACTGAAAGTTTAGCTGAAGCAAACCAGACTAATTGGGAGACAGGGTATTTAGTTGGTTGTTTTACAAGTACAAACTTACTGACCAAAATTTTACAACAGTAGAATTTGTACTTGGTGTTGTTATAAAGCAAAAAGTACCCTATGTCACTGCAGTTTGTTGAAAAAAAAGTTATTTCAGCCACGGCTTTTCATGGTCATCCACTTATATTGATAAGAAACGCTGTTTGGTTTTCGAATGGACTTGGATCTTCCCAGACAGAAGCCAGCACCTGCAATTGATTTACTGTTGTCCATCTCAAAATATTCTTCTCCCTACTTTTTTAAGGTTTTTGCTTGGTATAAGAAAGGTTCAGTGAATGGTTACCTCAAAAAAGTTTAAGAACCACTTGCTCTAGAGTCATTTAGGGTAAAGCCAGCGGGGCTTGGGCCAGAGTTAGGAAATCAGGAATTTAATAATCAATAAATGAACCATGAACAATCCCATAGAATGTTTTGTTTTTCTTAATTTCCTGCAGGAGGTAGCTTTGCTACTTTGCTGATGTTTGCACTAACATAGTGAGTGAGTCTGATTATTTATGTTTCATTAAGTAAGTTGGTACATGCCAGTTCTGCATGATTGCACAGTTGACACCAGACACATCTCCATTTTCCCCTCACGGTCTGATTTTAAGTAAAACTAAATAAACTTTTCCTGTTTTAGATCATTTAATAATACCAAAATTATTTTTATAACTCAATGCCAAAAAACTGAAAGAGATGTTTTCTTTTCTTTTTTTGTAGGGGTTTAATCCTTCCACAAGATTCTCAGAATAGTTTGCTGAAATTATGGTCTTTGCTTAGAGAAATGGATTGTTCACTGTTGAGTGGACTTTGTGGTTGATATCCACATTTCATACCAGGACACTCTCATTTCTGGGACATATAACCTGATTCTTTCTCTATGTGAATAGAGTTTGCATAGTTTGAACATGTGAAATGACCCAAACTTAGATGATCCACTCCACTATTCTCTTTCTGATATCTTCACTTATTTCTTTTAAATGTCCAATTATGTCATTTTTTTTAAAAAATGGAATGTATTTGAGGTAATATGTTAATGTTCATCCACAAGTATCTATTTAACTCAAATTGTGGCAATTGACCTGATGACCTCCAACATCATCTGAGACTTGACAAGTTGCTTTGAGACATTTTAGTGTAAGAGTCATCTATAACTTCTTTACCATAGAGCTACATCACATCCATCATTCGACAAACGGTATTTTCAGCTTAAACAAAAAATTAAAACTACGGAGATAAGCAAGTAGATGAAACTGCTTCGCTCCACAGCTCGTACCTTTCATGGCGTTTCAATTGCTCGTTGAGGTTTGTAGAAGCGATGAGGATCTCAATCACTTTCTGCGCATCTCCGCATCCAGTGCACAGGAGTTAACTTTTCACGCTCAGAGCAACACCTTCCGTCTTTGCCTTACACTCTGCGGAGTTACGCGCCTGAGCTCATGTCCAAGCCCCGCATTTAAAAGTCCATCGTCTCTTGGTTTTCCGCTCGCTGGAGTTCAGAGCAGCTCCGGAAGTTGCACTGATGATCTGAGGATCTTGTCCTTCAGCGCTGCGCAGCGCGGAGCCGAGAAGTTTGTGCTGAAAGCAAGTTAGCCAAAACGAGGCATAGAGGAGAGTTTCGTTTGCTGCTGTTAGTTTCAAAATAAAGCTCAGTCCAGCGACCACGTCTTGGAAATTGTATTTCATTCTTAGAATCAATACATTGATGAATTATATCCTGTCATTTTTGGACTTACTTTAAAATTTGAACTGTTTGCTCTTGAGAAGCTGTCGAAAGATCTCTTATGAGATTGATCAATTGTATAGACACATCAGAGGCCAATCTATATTAAATTTTGAAGTAATCACATGTAGTTTTTGTTTTTGTTTAATTTATATAAATATTTTAGTTTTATTATTTTAAAACTAAAATAAGGAAAGTGTGTCTGTCTCGGTGGAGTATCGAGCTACCCAGGTGAACCATCATCCAATCATCATGAAGCGACCATTACGCTTCATGAAGGTTATGCACAGCCTCCACTATTAATAATCGCATCTGGCCACGTGTAGATCATCCACTAGAGGGCGTAACAAAAAGTAGCTTCAGGTCTGGAGAAAACTTTGCTAGCGATGCAAATTACGGTGTTTGCGTTATGTATTTCGCTAATGTCATTTGGGTCCAACGACAAAAGCACCAGTCTTGTGGTTAGTTAAAACCACAAGACTGCTTGTCTGCTTGTAATTTTCCGTCTGCTTGTAATTTTAAAAAAGTAAAATGTAACAACCTCTGAGAAACTTTTGTTTTGTCAACTTTTCCGTTTCCGGTATTTTCCGCAGTTTTCTCCAGAGCTTGACTTGTTGCTTCTGCATTACAGTCCAGTCTCCTCCTGTTGGAAGACGAGGCTCCGACGAGCGACACTGCAGCCTAAAGTCCATCCGGAGATGAGTTGAGTTTAACTGTGTGTGTGGAGGGGGGGGCGTCATGAATGTCCCCCAGGAGAAAACCTGGTACCCATTACTGTGTTTCAAGGACAACATTTGTGCCGAGATCCTGCTTTTGCATCATCTTGTTTCTATACTTAAAAAGGCACAACTACTAGTTAATAGCCAGAATAAGTAATACATACAGTCTACAACATTTTGTAACATTTTTTCAAACTTTTTAAATATTCTTTATCTCTATAAATCAGAAACCTGATAATACATACCTGTTACACATATTCTAAATAGATGAATGAACATACATTTTTAAAAAGTCTTTTAATCTTTGTATCTTGTCGATAACAATGTTGTCAATGTTGAATTGGTGGAATATTTGAAATAAAGTGTGTGTGTGTTTTTTATAAATCTAATTAGAAACCTGCAGAAATATGTAAAACAGAAAGCTTAGCCCAATTCCTAACATAATATATGTTGTGATATAAGAGTATTTCATTTAGTGTTCAAACCTAAGTCCAACCTTCCCTAAAGCAACCGAAATGATCCCCGTCTCATCAAGGCTATAAAATGGAGTGTCCACCAGAAACCACTTTCCTTTAATTCTTCTAGGTCCTGTGATAATTCCAACACTTCCTGCGTCTGCAGTCTGTCCGGCCTACAGCTGCAGCTCGATGATCAAAGGTCGAATGCCCAGCTACATCTCTGCAGGGCAAACAGGAAGCAATACAGAATTCATGCTGTTGTCTTGATATTTACTGATGATAATTCATGTTGACAAAAATTCAAACTGGCTAATTTATAGTTAAGGATTTAGAAAACCTTGCTCTCATTTCTTCTGAACTATAATCTTTATTCAATTTCTCTCTATTTCTTTTCCAGAAGACTACAAAGTATGCCATATATCATATTCCAGACCAACCTCACAAGGACAAATGCACAAATTTCTTGTTTTTCAAAAGGCTTCAAAACTGTTATTCCACTGTCAGTTATAATTGCACCAGCAGATTTGTGTTAGGGCTCAAAGATTGTGTTGAGATGATAAGAAGCAGATGCAGGGTCAGCTATCTTACAGGTTCCTTCTGCTGGCTTTCACTCAAGGGTCTCGGATCTCATTATCTGGGTCAAGGCTTTTCAGCAGCGGATTCGGATTAAAACAAGGCTCCAAAACGGCAGAGGAATTCCACATTCACCATGCAGCTTACATGAGAGGATATTATGAAGAGAAAGTATGTCAACTAACATTTCTGAGCTGGTGGAAGGAGAGGGAAATTGATGCTCCAGGCTTGAATGACAGGAAGCAGAAAAGCATCTTTCAAATAGGATTTAACTCCAGATCCCTTAAAACTCAGTTCAGTTCCGTATTTGGGTTGCACATGGGAAACAAAAAAAAACCCAGTTCATACTCCAAGAAAAAATGTTATAGGTCTTAAGAGTCCAACAATTTTAGTTATGCAGCACGGGAAGGTTGTGTGTGATATATTGCTTGGGCCTTTCATGTTATGGCTGCACAATGTTGCACAGATCAGCTTGTGGCTGATTGCATGGCTCCATCTGTATCTGAATTCTCATGCACCTTCTGACAGACAGAGTAGGTGGAACTGAAATGAAAAAATGTTTTATAATAATTATTAGGTCTTATGGATAAGTCTCATGCCAATATGGACTGGGATGCCCTTGAGCCTGAGTACAGAGGCAATTTGAATCAGAGAAACTGAATCAGAGAGCGACTCTACATAAATCTGCGTCAAGTCCACCTGGAGTTTGTTGTATCCGGTCTTTGAAATCGTTCTCACTGGCACTGGGTCAGAGTTGATGCTTGAGCTGGTCCCACACAGATGACGTTGTTCAAAGATTGGAGGACTCTGAAGGACTTTGTAGGACTTCAGACTTCACGTTCCACAGTAAGCTCGGAAAAACACTTCAATGTGGGGACTGTCGCTTTCTGATACCGATTTGAAGACCTCTTTACAAAAAAGTCAACCACTAACTTAGTTCATAAAAATGGTTTCTGTGACTCTTTCTGTATCCCTCAGAGAGGAGAAAGAAAATGTCCACAAATCTAACTAAACATCCAAGTCTAGATCCAACTCTCTGTCAGAGAGAGATACTCATGAAGCTTTCCCAGAGTGTCCAGGATCTGGGAACATACTAAAGAGAGATAAAAAAATACAAGCCAACTGATGAACATAAGTATGCAATGGACATGTTTTATGCTGGAAATTAAATAAGTTGTTTTCTTGTCTCCCAGTAACATGCTCTTCTTGTCCTGCACATGTGGTGGCCTCTAAGTAGAAGCTTAGCCACTGTCTGAGACAAAGGAAGTAGGTGCTGGGTCTCTGCAGGAGGTCGAGGCTTACCGTCAGTCTGTTGGAGATTAGAGTGTAAAGTTTAACCTGAGGAAGGTCCTGCAGTCTGTTACAGGCAGGTATGTGAAGGAGACAGACATGTAAACATGTGAGCCTCGCAGTAATTTGTATTAATGCCGGTATTACGTTGATCTCTGGATATGCTCCACACATAACGCAAATACATTAAGAGGATCTGTGCTGCTGAGTAGCTCCACAAAAATAGAACACAGGAGGCAGACTCTTCCACTCTGACCCATCCGAGAGGACCTGCAGCTTTCACTCTGAATCTGGTTTATTCATCAAGGTAAAACTCTGGTCTAATCTGTTTCTGGTTCTGTTTTGCATAGAACTTAAATGAACACATAAGCAAAGTATTAAAAGCAGCAGCTAATAATATACAGGTGCTCCAAAGGAAAAAGAACTTCTGATTTATTTTCCAACCAAAAAAGTCATTTGAACCTTTGCTTTATGACATTTTATGTTAGTGTCTAAATGACTTCACACACATTATCAAAGCTTAAATGTCTGCAATGTTCTCTTCCTGCATCACTCAGAAATGTTGTATATCTTTAGAATACTTATAAAGACAATTGGTTACACAACTTGCATTTAATGCATGTATTCCTACTGTTCCTACTATGTTGCAAATGTTTCATGTTTTGAGGGAAATGTTTGAGAAATGGCGCCACCTTTTCAGAAATCCAGCAATTTTTAAATGTAAAAGGATCTGGACCTTCCACATATATTTTGAGTTAAATGTCTTCCAAGTTCCCATATTTACAATGTGTATAAGAAGCATCTGCTTTATCCAACAAAACATAAGTGGAATTCTGCTTTTTTTATGTTTTAAAGCAGGATGAGGAGGCTTCTAGTTCAAATCCTGTGCATCAGTAATATTTTCCTGTGTTCTGCTAGTTCTCTTTCACTGAGTGAAGACAACCTGATAAGTAAGGTCTCCCATTACAGTAACTAATTTGACTGTGAAAATGGGGGGAAAATTAAGGAAAGCTTGATTGCTTCTCTGATTTGTGCAGATCTGTCTGCAGCCGGCGAGAAGTATGTGAACGAGCAGATAAAGGAAGCTCTACTCAGAGTGAAACAAGTAAAAGAAAAAATGGAGAAAGAAGAAGAAAAGCACAAACACCTGATGGAGGAAGTGAAGTACAGTGGAGACAAGAAAAGGGTGTGATTCTTTTTATTTTTTTGTCATTTATTAACAGTTTTGCATTTTAGTGGATGGAAGTACTAGCTTCTGATAATAGGTTGGAAACTAAAGAATCAATTATTTTTTAATGAATATTGAATGCATCATGCAGTGAGAACATTTTTGCTATAAGAAGAAGACATAAAGTAACCTAGTCAATCTATTTTCTATTTCAGCAACGTGTCTAAAAAGGAAACAAGAGCTTGGCAGCCGTTTAAAGGAAATCTGTATTTTGCCATGTTGTCTGTTCATCCAGACTGTTACAATAGAAAGTTGGACTTCACCAGGTGCAGGTCATTTTCCTTACTTTTGCAGTTTTAGTTATTTCACAAAATTAGGTATCAGTCACAGAGAGTAAACATTTAAGTGAGCCTGTTGCATTCAGCAGCTAACAGGAAGGCTAAATGTCATTTTCACCTTCCTGTACTGGAACATATGGAAGATGTCAGATTTAAAGTTCTGAAAAAAAATAGTTATAATTCTGAGATTAAAGTTGGAATCTTCTCATTTTTTACTGTCCCTTTTCCTCCTCCACAGACCTCTGACACACTCATGATAAAAAAGACAATTTGTATCTTGAAAGCTTTGACGGAGAAAGAGCGTTACAGTGTCATGCTTGTCTTTTTGCTTCTTCTCAAAGCAAATTATTGTTCTCTGCCTCCTAAACAGCAGAGCCACAGAGAAACCACAAAGCAGTCAGAGAATCGTGAATGTGGGAGCACAGCTTGTGTACAGGATAAATGAACCGTCTACAGATTTATATGTTTTCTGTTCTTTTTAGAAGAACAGGCTTGGCTGCATGCCAAACGTCTGGCTTATTAAGCGGCGTCTGTTGGGGGTTGTTTCAGGGGGCCATGCAGCTGGCCAGGGAAACGGAGCAGAAACTCGAGGAGGCCGAGCGGCAGTGTCGACATCTAACTAAGTCTTTCTTTGGGGAGTGTCGGCCTTGTCTGGAGGATTCTTGTAAGGCCTTCTTCACCTCTACATGTCGCCGTGGCTACGCGTCCTTTGTTTTTAAGGTTTGACTTCACTCTTAAAAAAGTCTGGCAGAAAGTGACAATGACGCACAACAGGTGCTGACCTGAAAAATAATCTCTCTTGATTTTCAGGTTGAGGAGTTTTTTAGGAAAACGGCCTCCCAGCTTGAGGCCACAGAGCTGAATTCGGATCGGCTTAAATCTGGTTCAGCCGAGAGCCAGATTAAAGAGGACGAAACAGACGTGGAGCTTATTCAGGCTGATGCTGCGTTCACTCAGCTGCTGTCAGACGCCAGTGACTTGTACAACCACAGCATCGGTCTGATGAAGAGCTTGCAGCACGTGCTTGGACCCTCCCTTCTCGAAGCCTTGACCTCAGAGCTCCAGTCGGGGTCTAGCTCTGCGTCGCCAGATGAATCCGATGGTGGATTTTTAAAAAGCTGGGGTTTGGACCGCCTCTTTTACTCAGCATTTGTGTTTGGTAAGGATGTGCTGGAGGAAATGAGCTCCACAGTGGAGGATGTATTCGAAGAGATTCAAGAAGCTGATGAATATTTTCACCACTCAAACAGAGGTATCTGATGCGTCCTGATGCACTATGTCTTCATCTGTTTTATGTGAGCAGAAATGACAAATTCCTTAATAATGTCCAAAGATGCAGAATCGCTTTCTTCGTTCGGGCAGCATCCAAACGGGAATCTGTGCCGAACGCTTCGCAGACGGGCGTCAGAGTGTTTACAGCTACAAAACCTGTGTGAGACCTGCGGAAACAATCTAATGAAAGGTAAATAAAGTGCTGTTTCCCAGCCCTTTGTTCGCTTAATAAATTGATTTAACTAAACTAACTAAAATTGTACTGTTTTCTTTCACTGCAGAAGATATAACAAGAACCATGATAAAAAGAGTTACGTTAACTTTCTGACATAGAGGCACACGCAGCTGCCCTTTGACCTTTTCTTCACACATTTTCTCATGTTACAATAAATGTATAATACTCAGATTTTAAGTGGTGGGTTAACAGAAAGTAGAGCATGAAGTGAAAAAGAAGGACAAATGGTTTTCAAGAAAAATATTAAAAGAAAATGTAAACAAAAATTGTCTCCAACAGAGTTGTGCTTCCTGTGAGTTGGTTCCATATTCGGTTTAATTTCAGTGACTTCATTTATAAATGGTAAAAAATTTGCGCAAAAAAAATATAAAAAATAAGAACGTCAAAGGACAGTTGAGGTTCCATGATGCTGCTGGGGCGGCTGAGCTGCAATTTTTCATACAATTTTTATTCTATTATTTGAATTGTGTTTTTATCGATACAACTATCGTTTTTGCACATCTGTGAGCATTGTTAAGTTTTAATGATAACAGCACAACCTCAGTCCTGTTTCATAAGAAAAAATACACAACCCGGACCGAATAGCCCACAACTGTATAAATAAGATGGACTTAAAGTTCACAGTGATGTTTTAAACATTATAGGATTTCAAAATAAAGTTGTTGTTTTTTTTACCTCGATTTGATCTTTCCATCAATGTTTCTGCTCACAGAGTGTCCCCGATTGCAGCAGCTGCACTCTGAGATGGAAGAGATGCACACCCTGCTGAACGTCTCTCGCCTCCAGTATGACGACAGGCTGCAGCTCGTCCGCAGACACACAGTGGACACGCAAAGGTGGCTTGGGGAGACCAGGGACAAGTATGGCTGGATCAGCTGGGTGGCCAATGTCTCTGGGGCTCAGAGCAGCATCTTCAGGGTGATTGCAGTACGTCTGGAGAATAACTTACAAAGCAAAGTATTGCTTTTCGTTCTCTCTTGTTGGATGGCAACATCAATTCTGGAGAGAATATTCAGCATATGATGCTTTTTGCAATTAAACATTTTCAAAAATTTTAATAATACATGGTCTCTTTATCAACAGAAATCTAAATAAGCTGTTCTTATTTAAATAGTGAGATGATGCAGTTGTACTCTGATTATTCTTCAGGTGAATCTGCAGCAACAACTGAGGACTAACAGCCCCGGAGCTGACAGCAGCGTGGTTGTGTCCATATTGGATTCAGCTCCTCTAACTGTATCGGTCCCAGCAGATCTGATGGTAGAGGATCCTGCTTTCATGGAATATATTGCTCACCATGCTCTGACACTCTACAAGCAGCAAATAAGGGGTAAATGTTCTTCTTAATTCCCATAATTCAATGTGAGTCACCTTAGAACCCCCGAAATCAAAATTAAAACAGTGCGATTATAAAAACTCTTACAATTTTAGATATTTTAATGCTAAAATGGAATAGAAATCAATTTTTCTTTTTATTTTACTTACAGGAATGGACTGACCACCCCATTTCTGAACAAATTTCTCTGAAGATGAAAAAAAAAATTGCAGCCCAGTCCACTCATCTTGTCTAATTTGAAATTTATGTCACTAAAACAAATCGGGAAAGCTTTTCAGCTTCTTGGCTTTCATTGATAGATTTTGAATTGCTTTACAGTATACTGTCTGATGCACTGATTACTATTTTTCCTTCGCAATGGGCCAAACTTTTCATCAGCATGATCCTCAGCAATGGCATATTGAAAATAAAGAAATTGAAAAATCACACCTTGAGTCATCAACTTTTATGCAATTTAAAAAAATAAAACAAAAATAAAATCTGTCCTTATGGGGGTTGTATGGAGCATAGTGAGTGATTAGTAGCCTTCCAGAACTGGACTTGGGGTGCCACCATTTTTCACAATTACACAATCAGCATCATGCAACTTCCGTTTTTGATTCGTTTTTACAGTGCCACACTAATGCAGTGTAGACAACCTGTTTGACTATTAAATAACATGTTGTGTGAAATGTTATTCTGTAATAATATATTTTGTAATTTTTTTTATTTGGGAAAAAAAATACTAAAACATAGCAAAAGTTTGTTTTCTCCAGTGAGGATTTTCGTTTTTTTTTTTTTTTTTATGGGTGGCGGGAAAGAGATATTTGAGGTAAAGAAAATTGCCTTTTCTCACTCAGCCAAAACAGGTAAAGTCTCAGGGGAGGGATCGCCCCCTCCCTCCCCCGGTAGCTCCTCCCCTTCTACGGGGCTTCCTATTGTCGGGCCAATAGGAAGCCTTGTATTGCCCGGGAAATTTTTGCCGGGGGAATACAAACAAACGCGGGTTCGCGACTGTCTTGGTGAACTCAAGAGGCTCGGACTCCTCTGGCTGCGTTAACCGAGGCGACCTCAACCTTTATCTGCTCCAATGCCTGCAACCTCTGAAATGCACACCGAGGAGGTGCGGAGAGACGCCGCCTCTCGGACGGACGACAAGCCTGCGGTGGAGAAAGAGGAGAAGAAGTTCGGCTTTCTGTGTGATGAACGCGGATATTTGAGTCTAGCGGAGCACATCATGGAGCAGGGCTGCAGGAAGGGGGACCGAACCGGGACCGGAGTCCTGTCTTTGTTCGGAGCTCAAGTCCGATACAACCTACGAGGTACAGACCAGCTTTAGCCTATATGTGTGTGCAAACATAGTCGTGTAATGAATGAATGAATGAATGAAAATGCAGTACAGGTGCAAAGTTGGTAAGAAAAGGGATTAGGACATTGAACTCTGGTGATTTTAGTTTAGTTTTCCAAAACGTGAGAAAATTATAGTTTATGAAGATAACCAAGGCGAGGCTGTTACAGACTTAGAATGGCAAAGCTGTGCTCTACCTAAATGTGGCTTTTAATGTGGCCTAGTCAAAGTCCAGACCTGCCCTTTACTAGGCTAGTCTGGCTAGGGTTGAAGAAAAAAAATCACCACACAATATTTTGTTTATGATGGAATAAAGTCAGAAAAAGTCAAAGGTGTGTGAAGATTTATTTATTTTTTCAAAACACTAGAGTATGAATTGCAAAAAAAATAATCTTAGAATTACAGTGTAAAAGGCATTTTTGAGAATTATTAGCAGTTAATCTGTTTGGTTTTTGTTTACTTTGCAGACCAGTTCCCATTATTGACAACTAAGAGAGTTTTCTGGAAAGGCATCCTGGAGGAGTTGTTGTGGTTTATTAAGGTGAAGATGATGGGGGAACCGCCTCTCGATTCTTCATTTTTCTGTGTTTCACCAGAGCTAACGAGGCTGTTACATTTGTTTTGTGCGACTAGGGATCAACAAATGCCAAGGAGCTGTCAGAGAAAGGAGTGAAGATCTGGGATGCCAACGGGTCCCGTGACTTCCTGGACAACCTGGGCTTCACAGAGAGGGAGGAGGGGGATCTGGGACCTGTGTATGGTTTCCAATGGAGGCACTTTGGTGCAGAGTACAAGGACATGCACACAGGTACTGCACTGTAGAATATCTTCAGTGGGATGTTTAATGTTTGACCCATATAGTCCACTAAAGCATATCATACGATTGTCTTTTTTTTTTTCAAATTAAAATACATTTTCTCACTTTAACTGTTTAACTTTAATATGTTTAATCTAATTTGTTATCAAAGCTCTTAAGCAGTCTACAAAAAACAGGACCTGGATCTGTTATGGTACACTGCAGAGAGCTGAACCAGCCCACCTTTAGTTTTTGCTATATTGGATACCTATTATAAGTCAACCAATACACACTTGTTTATTTAAATGAAACAAAAATGGAAAATAACTAATTAAGTCCATGAAAATATAATATCCCTTTCAAAATACCTACTACTACTGTATGCCTTGAATTAACCTTAAAACCTCTTAAGAACTATCATATGTAGTTCTTAAGGGTTCTTTCTTTAACTACAGCATCCAGTCTGACTTACATCCATCTAAATGTGTCGATTCCCCGGCGCTTTCAACAGATTACACAGGACAAGGTGTCGACCAGCTGCAAAACATCATCGACACCATCAAGAAAAACCCGGAAGACCGACGGATCATCATGTGTGCCTGGAACCCCAAAGGTAAGTCGAGGTTACAGTGTTTTTTTTCCCTTTTTTTCCTGTCATTTGTTTTCTGATTTGGACATCCTGGGTGTCTGCAGACCTCCCCATCATGGCGCTGCCCCCCTGCCACGCCCTCTGTCAGTTCTACGTCTGCGACGGGGAGCTGTCCTGTCAGCTGTACCAGCGCTCCGCCGACATGGGTCTTGGCGTGCCTTTCAACATCGCCAGCTACGCTCTTCTCACCTACATGATTGCACACATCACGGGACTCAAGGTACGAGTGCCGCGCAAGCCTCTCATTTCTTGTTTTAATCTGTAGACGTGTTGTCTGACGTCTCGTCTCGCATCTCGTCTCTCGCAGCCCGGTGACTTTGTCCACACTCTGGGAGACACTCACGTCTACCTCAATCACGTCGAACCTCTGAAAGCGCAGGTGGGTTGGGTCGATCGGTTCAGCTCAAACATTTCTTCTGTGGCGTTTGATTTCTGATTCATGCGATCTGTTCGAATGTGCAGCTCCAGAGGGAGATTCGCCCTTTTCCAACGCTAAAAATCAAGAGGCAAGTGGAAAGCATTAATGACTTCCAGGCGGAGGACTTTGAGATCTGCGGCTACAACCCACACCCCACCATAAAGATGCAGATGGCCGTGTGAGACCTGAAATTGGCCGTGTCTGCCTTTTAAACTTAAAAGACTGTGGTTCCCACAACGCTTTGTTTTGCCTAATTTAGGGGGGAAATGGTTCTTTTGCTCCAGAAGAAGTTTTCTACTGTTTGTTGGTACTTGACTATCTTTTTTCTGTCCTGTATTATAACTGATAAATTATATAATTCTGTAAAAAAGACAAAAAAAACTTTATGATCGACCTGATTCGAAACAAACGAGTCACAAGATCCCTCCAAATTCTTTGCGTTTGACAACAGTCTGTTGATTTGAGGTAAATGACTTACAGAGAGTATTTAATAGTGAAATGTTGACAATAAAGTCCTTATTTGTTAAGTTGTAGTTTCCAGACGTCTCCTTCCGGGTACTCGTGCTTCTGCACTGATGACTCCAGCATCTCACAGGAATAGCCTGGATCCTAAAACAAACAAGCACCACACAGATTCAGCGCCTTGTCAAAGTTCACGCCTTTAAACCTTTCCACACATTTTGTCAATTTACAACTATCTATTTTATAAAACTATTTTAAGTGATGGTCGAGACCCAAAAATAATACTGAAAGAGTTGAGTCTTGGTGTTCAGCCACCCTGAGTCAGTGCTTTATAGAACCACTTTTTGCTGTGTTTACACCTGCAGGTCTGGCCGTACCACTGCCTGACAAAAATTTTGAACCTTTCTTAGTGAAACGGCTCCAGTTCAGTCCGACTGGACAGATGAATTGGATTTAGGTCAGGACTTTGACTGGGACATCTCTTCACAAGTATAAGCTGAGAGGTGAATCAAGAAGGCATTTGGTTACATTGTGTTTTAGACTAAAGGGGGCTGACTACAATTATATGGCCGGTTTTTTTACTTGTAAAATATTTTGTAAACCTTGCCACATTTTTCTTCAACAATTTTCAAATTTGCAGATCTTTGTCTTGGTCCTTCACATAAAACCCTAAGAAAACAAACTTCATCTTTCAGTCAAATACGAAACGGTGAGTTTTGTTGTGATTTGCTTACCTTCGGGGTCAGGTAGTGGGCGTTTTGTATCACCGCAGGACTGGTGAAGTGTTCGTGGAGATGGTCGACATATTCACACATTCTGCAAAGACACCGTAGGGTTGTTCAGATGGCACCAGCATTGGTGGCAGTCGGTAATTAAAACGCCTCTCACCGGCCGCTGAGATCCGCCGACACGCAAATGTAATCAAACAGGATGAGGTGCTGAACCAGTTCACACAGACCGACTCCTCCAGCATGAGGACACACAGGCACTGGGAAAACAAACACAATGTTATGTAAAAACTGATGTAAAGACACTGGAGCAGGGTTTAAGGTTTACACTTTGTACTCGATGCGTGATAAAACAGAGTTGTACAATTGATAGTCTCAACTTTGTTATTCAGTAACATTGCAACATTATTCGGCACCGAAAGGCCACCATCGCGATGAAATAATCATGTTTATACAGCATAATTATCAGTTTGTACAAAACAAAAATGATTGGTGTCTGCCTATAATAACGCTTCTGCAGAAATGTAGAATTTTGAAAAAGATATTGAAAGCATATTTAATACTTGTCAACGTGCAAAAATTGCTTTCAATCTTCTAATCTGACAAATGAGCCTCATCGTGTTCTAATTTCTTGGAAGTGACCCGCCTCAATGCTCCTTAGTTGTGACTTTGTGCCCTTGTCGTTTTTCTCTCCCATTTAAAATTGTCCTTTGTTGAAACTGACTTTGCATACTCTACTTTTTTTCCCATTGTAAGTAACTCTGGTTTCGCTAGTGATTCTGTATTTAGCTGGACAAACTCGTTGACAAAGTAACTGCTTGAAGCTTTTGCCCCCTACAGAAAGTACTCTGATTACTGCCTCCATCTGCTTCCTGTTCTCTTAAGCACCAGACTGACACTGCAGATGGCCACTCATCACCGAGCCAGTGCTGCTGGAGATGCCCATCTCTCTCATCTGATGCCTCCAATCAACAAATTGCTACTTGAGATTTGCTAATCGGAATTGAATGAGTCAACTGAACTTGACTGCATTGTATATGAATCCTAACTGAACTGGATTGTGTGCGTTTTAATCCAAATATAACTGGGGTGCGCTGAAAATACTTTCATTGTATGTGAGTTACTAATGAGTTTGTTGGGAGTGTTTGTGTCGTAAAGTACCTTGACAAGATTTATTGTGAAGTGATGCTATGTAAATAAGCTGACTACATTATTCCAGAGCATTGGTCTCTGAATGATGACTGAAGACAAGCTGTCCCGCTTTTTACCTTTGAACTTGTGGGCCATCAGCAGCACAGCCAGGTTTTCATTGACGCTGCCCAACCGGCAGCTGTCTATTTGAACAAACTGCAGCGCCGAAGCCTGCAGGAACTGCTTGAACATCACCCTGTTGTGACACTGCAGAATAAAAACCAAAATTGTTACACTGAGGAACAAATCTAGTTGTTTAGCCTTATTTTAAGTGTGTAGAAAATGCTTGAACTCCAACCTGCTCGCCTGAAGCCACTCCAATCCCAAGTGGAGCCAAAGCCTGAACAAAGAATTGTAGCTTATTCATTTATGATCAAAGAGGGACTGAGGAAAAAAACATGTTAAAAGTTCTGATTTATGATACTAGGTTTTCATAATGTTATTTGTAAATTCTTGCATTTAGAAATATATTAATAAATATCACAATTGTTCATATTTATTCATTTTTAAAATGATCTTTAATATAATTTATCAAGGTTCAGTGATATGTCGAAATGTGCAGTCCTTAAGTTAGCTAAAAAAAATTAAACCTTTCTAGAAATATGTGGCCTACACTGATAATGCATTTCAAAGCATTCTAAATATAACTAATCCACAAGCAAGTTAAAATAACTAAAAAGTTACGAAATAAACTTAGACCGAAAACCCCCGTCTGGCTTAACGTGCTGTTAAATACATATTTATGAACATTTCTCTCACCTTAGAAATAGCAGCATGACCCAGGATGTCATCCGGAGAAGTTGGTTCCTCGATCCACAGAGGTTTGACCTCCGCCAGTCTGGTCACCCAGCTGATGGCTTCGGCTACATCCCATCTCTGGTTGGCATCAATCATCTAACGCAAACATATTTCGAAATTCAACAAAAACACTTCATGCTTAAAAGTGGGAAAAAAACTTACCAATGTGTTGCTAGGCCCAATCATCTGCCTAATCAGACGACACCTTCGGATATCGTCCTCTAGGTCAGCGCCAACCTTCACCTTAAAGCGGGTCCAACCGTTTTGAAGAGCATCCGTGCAAAGCTGGAGAAACAACATCGGTAAAACAAACAGACAAAAGAAAAAACGAGACGCTCCATTGTATGGAGACACAGCAGGTTGTTGTGGAGTCCACCTGTTTGAGCTGCTGGTCTGAGTATCCCAGCCACGCACAGGAGGTGGTGTAGGCAGGATAACCCTGGCTCATCATAAGGTCCTCTGGTGAGAAAAGTCATTACAGTTAAAGAGTATTACCTACAACAGACCTTAGAGAGGATATTTAAGTTAACGAAAAGTGCTCAACTTAGAGCCAGAAGAGGTCTTTCAAGTGAAATCCAATTTAGGGGTGAAATGAATCTGTTTGCTCACCTCTCTGCTGCTTTCCCTCCTTTGCATTCACAAGTATGCCTGAAGAAGCAGAAGGGAGAAAATAAAGCCGACTAGTCACATTAAGAAAACCAGTGAAGAGTTTACTACCTCTTATTAACAGATATAATGACTTAGACATTTTAGAGACACATTTGAACCTTTTTTTTTTAGGTTGGACTAATTTTACGGCATAAAACAACTTAAAAAAGTACAAGAGGACGAGTGGACGAAAATCCCTTGACCGAAAAGCCAAGTAGTCCTCTAACGTGTCTCACCAAGAGCTTCCTCCTCTGTCAGGACATCGGTGATGTATCTGAAGTCAATGCAGGAGACGACCTGTTTCGGATCCTGAATCGACACACGACACGATATCTGTCCCCGGTGATCACATCCTGGAAGCGAATCTGATTTATCTCACACTCACCATGTCGACCAGCATCTTCCACAGCGGCTACAGGGAAATAGAGACAGTAGCTTGTGAATCTCGAGCCATGCTGACCAACTGCGAATGTTATATCATGAGAGCCTGATATGAAGGTCCCACCTTGCCCTCCACCCGAGCCCACAGGTCCCAAACAGCATTCAGGACGGCAGCAGTGGCCAAGTGGATCACTCCTTTCTCTGGACCCAGCTACACCAGCCAAGATAAGGTATTGTGGATGCTTTAATGAAAGCAGTACTTTATATTTGATCTCTAACAGGGTGTTGTTTAGGTAAAGAAAAGCCTGGATTCAGGAGTTCCAGCTCTGTTGTGCTTGTTTGTTCAAATTTGTCCAGAATAAAACTATTAAAAACTGATTAAAATAAATACATGCATTAGCTGCATTTATTATTAGATATTTTCTTTAAAGGATAAAAAGGGAAAAAAGTCTGTATAACCAAATGATTTGTGCTTTATTAAATTTAACATAATTATGAACATAAAGTTTTGCTTTTTGACTGGAGTCCATAAACTGAGAAATCAGTAAACTGTTTCATGATAAGCTGCACCAAAGTCTCCTTGGTTACAGCACTAATCCTCTATCTAAGAAATCTGAAGGCAAATTTCACACAGCAACCAAAATCAAAATCTAAAAGCCTTTGTGTGTTTCAGATCCATCCCAACTTACCCATCTCATTTGGCCGTCACTCGTCAGCAGCCGGTAAAAGACCCGAAAGTTGCTCACAATGTCGTCCAAGGATTTCCCAACAACCAGTCCTGCTAGAGCCTGGACGGCCCGCACCACTGCAGGAGTTCAAATGGAAAAACCCTGCATTAGAATGCATTAATGTATGCATAAAGGCTCCTGCATTCTGCAAAGTACATTTGAATATTTAATCCAACAGAGGTCTAAAAACATTCATGAATTGACCACAAGGTGGCACTGTTGGTTTTGACAGGAGAACAGAAAAGCTTTCTTGCAGCAATGTTAGAAACACACCTACCCAGAACCTGTTAGTAAATTAGGTTTTTAAGGCCAGTACATTATGTCTTTCATCAGTTAAAGCATTATTTAAACTCTTCTTAATAACCAGCGACAAATAGTACTGAATAACAATAATCAAATTTGAAGTTTTCCATATATGTATTATATATTACTTGGTGATGACCTCCAGGTATTTGAGGTTAGATGGCCTCTGAGCCATGATCCTAATCTTTGTCCCACCTGATTCATTCTCTTTCTGATTCAAACCAAGATTCTACCTGGACCACAGCGAAATTTTCAGTCGGAAACAAATTGCAGCTGAAAACAATACATTGGCTCCAAATCTGCCACTGGTACAAACAATTGTTCACAAGCTCTTTGTCCCACAAAAACCGAGAAAATTGTGGATTTCTAGATTGAAGACACAAACAAAAACTAACTTAAGTGAGTTGTTTAGGTAACTAAACCACTTGTTTTAACATATTTGGGATTTTTCTTCTCTAAATACAAAAATTAAATATCAGGATTTTCTAAAATAAAATTATTTTTATTTAAATGAAAAGGTTCATTTAATTTTAACTTTAATTGACAAAAATATATTTTTTTATACGTTTCCTATGTCATTTCAGAATGGGTGCACATATTATTTCAGTTTAAAGTCACAAATAAAAAAATATGTTATATAAATATTTCGGTCAGACATAAAAATTCTTATTCTTATCTTATATGTTATATATTATTCTTGTTCTTTCAGTATTACCTTTACATATTACATTGTGTGTAAAATGTGTTGTTTTCTCTATAGCCTCTGTTCACCAATCAACACGATCTGTCAATCTTGCTGAAATCCAAAGAAGTTTAAAAATCCGAGCTTCTTATAAGCACTCGAACGCACCACCAAGTTAAAGCTCTGGTCACGTGAAACACGCCACGCCGCGACGGTCTTCAGAACCGCTTCAACTCTTACCGATCTCAGTTCCTTTTCCTAAAGTGAAGGTGAGCCCGAAACCTCTCAGCCCACTGTCCGTCTCCAGAACCACGTAAGCGGCCGAGTAATCCGGGTCCGTGTGCTGCAGCATGGACAGGAGACAAAGGCCTGGTCTTTAACTGCATCTGAACCCAATCTGCTCGATGTTTGTGCATGAACGTCTCACCATCGCATCTGAGCCGTGTTGCTCCAAAGACGTAGGAAATCTCACGTCCCTCACAGTCAAATCAGTTATTTTTTGCAACATTTTTTTTGCATTCAAATGAACTAGTCTATTACAACGGTTCACTCTCCAGTCACCTGCGGATTATAATCCCACCCATTCACTCCCTCACCACACCGCCATTGGCTAAAAAGACACAAACCACGATTTAAAGAAACACATCAAATTATCTCAAAATGTTCCGTGTAAAATCAAGTTTTTATTCTACAAATTCCACAGATGATTCTCCCACAGATAACGCCTCAAAATTCATTCTGATTTTATGATACAAAGCCCTCATTGTAAGGCCTGTGCGCACTTTTCATCTTAATACAATCCTGCTGAGTCCATGAAAGAGCAACATTAAGAAAAAATAAGAATAAAAACATCCATCCAATGTCTTAAATATAGTGTTTGCAGAGTCCTTTTGGTTACAAGAACGAGCGAGTCCAAAGGTTTCTCAGCAGTCACAGTTTAGTGGATAAAAGGCTTTGCTTTCTTCAAGACAAAGGTCAGCAAAGGCCTTCTCCATACTTGGCTGGAAGCAAAGTTTGATGTCATGATGACTTGACAAAGTCTTAGTCCATAGTTTTCTTCAGCAGTTCTTCACTGTAAAAACCCAACCGGAGAGACAATATATAGAGCGGTTATAGAGAAGGACTGTGATAATCAGGACACAAATTACTGCTTGGTTGAGTGGTGAGCAAATAGAAAGTCTCCAAATGACATTATTAGACACTGACTGTGTAATGCAAGAAAATATAACAAAATATGAAAAATGGAGCACAGAAAACACACAAACGACGTGGGATTCAGTCGTGTAAGATTTCCTTTACGTTTTTATCACCCCAAAATGAATAAGAATGCATGAGATTAACCCCCTGAGAACTTCTACTCACAATATATATTAACCTTGTTTCTGAAATTGCTAATATAACAAATGGCACATTTACAAAATCTATGGTTTTCAAAACTTGGTCACAATGATTTTGGGTTTTTACTGTGATAATAAAAGTGATGATAAACAGTTTTTTGGTGACACATCTGTTCCTTAATACAGAAACATTGCTATGAAAATACAACCTAACCTCCTTCAAACGGGCTACTTTCAAACACCAAACAGTAGATACATTTAGTAATACCTTAATTACATTTATATTTACCCACGCTCTCATGGAGTGGGAAAAAAAATCAGAAACAGCGAACTTGATCAGAATCCATCGTTGCTGCTGTAAATTGCACTCGGAAAACAAATCAATTATTGCTCGTTCAGGGTTTGGGAATCACAGTTTTCTAGTGTGATGTAACAGTTAACCACAGCAATTGTATTAGAAGTCACAACGTCTGCGCAGCTGTTTCTAGGCTGTTCACATTATTTCGTCAATCTAGTAAAACTGGATTTTCTTTATCACTCAAAACGTGTTTCACTCTTTATAAGGACCTTCCCTGTGTAACAGGGGTGGACAGAGAGCAGCTGAAACACAATCCATTCGATTTTATGACGTTCAAAACAAGATGCTAAATTGACTAGGCAGGAGGACATTCGTCTGTATGTTATTTCTACACATTATAAGCCAAATTATCAAAGAGTAGTATCAAAACACAAAACAAACTTAGCCTATCGTTTCTGAAAACTGCTCTGAAGTTTATTGAAGACCATAGTATAGAAGTAGTTGAGTCACAAAAACCTTTAGAAACATGAGGTTGTCCTACAGAAAATAGAGTTGGGACTAAATATTGGTTGTTGTTAAAACAAAATGCATGCTGCATCATGAAAAACGCCACAGTTAAACGGAGCACAATCGAAAGTGGACCCAGTAATACTGATTAAATGCGAGCTACTTGAAATCGGATGAGTGTTCTGGGTGTATAAATGGTTTTGATGTTGAGGTATATCTGCCTGGGTGAAAAGTGAATCATAAATGACTCGTGTCAGGATCGAGGAGTAAATATTTGGGTTCAAAGATTGCTACTACAAAGACTGGACACTACAGCGTTACCTCTGGACTGTTTCTGTCTTTACCACATACTGAACCGGCTACTGCACTTTGCCCCTTCTCTTCCCTGTAAGTGTAGGGAATACCGACTAGACACAAAAAAAAAAATCTGTGCTCTTTTTTCATTTTTTATCCAGAACTGAAATAACATTCCATACTTTCATAGTTGTTGTGAACTGAGAAAATCAGAGAGAATATGTTCAAATAAAAGGAGGCAAATTGCCTTAGTAAACCATAGAGATGTCAGAAATGATTGCAAATTTCATTGTGGATGTTCAATCACAGCTTATTTCACAGAAACATAACACTGTGTGATGTCTGGTATTTAAACGTGATAACTGCTATCATACACGCTGATAAAATCTACGGTAAGAGGTAAAAGAAAAAATAAATCCCCCCAATAATTGTTGTTGTGCCAGATGTGATAAGATAAAAATAAAAAAATATGTAAAAACAAAAATCTGAACAGACAATGGAAGAACAAAAAAACAAACAAAAAAACTAAATTAAAAACAATGGACACAAATTAAGTAGAGTTGTATGCAACAGTCTTTAGCAAAGCCTCTTCCTCCTTATGGCTATAGGTTTTCTCCAGGCTGATACTGAGGCTCTGTGGAGGTGAAGTAGTCCTCCAAGAAGGACTGCAGGTACTCGAAGGTGGGCCTCTCATCTGGCTCCTTCTTCCAGCAGAGCATCATCATCTCATGCAGGGTCTCAGGGCAACCTGGTGGGCAGGGCATGCGGTAGCCCCGCTCCACCTGCTCCAGCACCTCCCGGTTCACCATACCTGAAAGCAGCAGCGTTAGAACTGTAGATTACCGATGTCCGAGAGCTGGACATCCAGGACGGATGTTTATTCACCATCGTTAATAATCATAAACCTGGACATAAGGACAAATCTGGACAGTCAATGTACTTGATTCTGATTTCATTTTTTGTGTGTATCTTTTATTCAAGATACACAAATTAATGTCTGAAATTAATTGTTATGTTAATCCTAGACATTCCTGAGAGGTTTAGAAAATTTTTTTGCATATCGTACTGCAGATGTTCTTACACTGGTCAGCCTTTAAAGTATGGGACATTGATGGATGGATGGATGGATGGATGGATGGATGGATAAAATCCAGACTGAAAATACTTAAGTCAAATTCTTAATCTTTCAAATTTTTGCTAAAAAAGTTACACTCCTGATTTGAATTATAATAATTTGCATATATTTTTAAAAAAAATGTTCCTGAAGCTCCTTTTACTTTTTGCAATAACACAACATTTTTTTTGCTCTATAAAGCTTGAAACGTGATACGTAGTTTAAACATCTCCTTTGTGTGTCTGAACTAATCTCTTAAAGACGCCGCATTAGACACTTGCGAGGTGATCAGCGACGGTACCGCAGGAAATCGAGATGCAGAATGAGTCCGGCAGATGGCCATTAATAACTGAGCTGTTTGGTCCCCTGATCGCCTCCCACCAGATGGCCTCATCTAATCTCAAATCTGACCATGTGTGTGAGTGTGTGTGTCAGTATTCCCCCACCACCCCGTCCCGTCCAGTCCCCCTGCAGAGCCATAAACAACCACCTTACACAAAGTATGAGATGTTTCACTTTGTCCTCTGACATTAACAACAGCAGCATGACAACACCTGACAGTCTGGAGTCAATCTGCTGCAGTCGTAACTCAGAAAGAGACTTGTGTGTGTGTGATGGAGGAGTGTGTCGCTCACCTGGATAGGGCACCCTGCCTTTGGTCACTAGCTCGGTGAGGAGGATCCCGAAGGACCAGACGTCTGACTTGATGGTGAAGCGACCGTACAGAGCGGCTTCGGGGGCCGTCCACTTGATTGGGAATTTGGCTCCTGTGATGGTTATGAAGAGGCGTAACATCAGAGGCTGCGTCCTCCAAAAAATATATTGCGTAACTGAAAGCAGTTCTAATTACAAGCACAGGATTAATGTATTTAATTAATAATATAAACCAGAACAAAGTAGCAAAACAAATGTGAAATAGTAGAAGAATATTTGTTTTATAAATAAAGCCATTATTTATAAGGCTGTGCATTTATATTCACTCCCCTGAGTTAATATTTGAGGTATGTCTTTGCCAGTTTTGCACATCAAGACATGGAACATTTTGCTCCATTGTTCATTGCAGAATTTCTCAAGATCAGTTAATTGCATGAAGAGCATCTCTGAGCAGTCAGATACTCTCCATCAGATTTAGGTCTGAACCTTAACAGGAAGCTTTAATCTTGTAGCTTTGGCTGTTTGTTAAGGGTTGCTGCTGTGCTGGATAATAAATCATCATCCCAATCTCAGTCTTTTTGCAGGTTTTCCTCCAAATCAGGCATACCGTTTGTAGAAGTACACTCAGGTGTTGGCAGCAGCAGCTTGTCTGACCAAGAGCTTCTTCTTCCACGTTTGCTGCGAGAGTCACCATGAATGTCTTGGCTACTTTTCTGTTTAAGGCCCTACTTGGCATTTGTGTCATTTGAGGTCTACAAAGTTCTAGGGAAAAAAACGAATTAGCATCCCAAGGCGTTTTGGCTTGTTTCCCCCATTAGGGTTCACAAGCCAAAACGTGTTGGTTTGCAAATAAAGTTTTCTAGTACTTCAAGAGTTCCTGGAGTTTTCACCTCACCAGATCTTTAACCTTCACTTTCCTCATCGGGAGTCAGTAAAGCTGTGCCAGAAACGTTTGGATCTCTGAGTTGAGGTTTCTGTCTTGGCTTGTGTGCTGTTGCTTCATACATTTTCCTTTTCCAGATAACTGGCTGAAAAATCACTGTGAGGGGCTTCATAACCTATTCTCGCTTCAGACTGACCTGTCTGCTCTGTTCGTTGGTTTTCATGACGCTGCTTCTTCAGTATTGTTCTTTGACAAACTGCTGGGGCTTTCAAAGAAAATCTGGGCTTGTAAAGTGAAATTACACACAGCTAAACTGTGTTTATAACTTACTTCTGATGGCTAATTGGTTGTATATATTAGGATCTCGGATTAAGAAAAGGGGCTGAATACAAATACACAAGAGCCATTCTAAGATTTTCATTTGTAAAATGTGTCTTAAACCTTTATTTTGCTACTCTAACCTACTTTGTGTTGGTCTGTCATAAATGAAAACACACTGAGGCCACGATGCAACACGACAAAATGTGGAAAAGATTAACAGTGCAGCACTGCACAAAATTTGATATGGTGATCTTACAATGAACAAGAAAAAAAACATGTAGAGAAGGAAATGTGTTCTAACCGGTGACAGAAATACTTCATTTCACAGTGTGTGAAAAGTGCAACTAATCAGAGCAAATAGCAGCGTCTGGTTTCCACTATTAGCCTAATTCACCATGATGGGAGACCACATATAGCTGTCCTGTATTTTCCATTCCTTCTCCACATACACACACACACACACACACACACACACACACACACACACACACACACACACACACACACACACACACAC
>CAEGAF010166999.1:0-17479 GCA_903067075.1 Micropoecilia bifurca | reverse complement strand
GGAACGTCAGCTGGAGATAGGCACCAGCAACCCTCCCGACCCCTCCAAGGGACAAGGGTGCAAAGAAAATGGATGGATGGATTAATTTTTCTCAGACGTTGCTTGAATCAGATAATTAATTCCAGGAATCTTTTTTCCAAGCATCTGAGGATTTGGAGTAAAGATTCGTTAGCAGATTAATATTTTCACATTTTCAGGTTGGAGCTGTGAACTTCGGCTCCTGGGTTTATGACATTCTGTTGGTTTTGCGTTTGATCTTCTTTCCTCTGAACATCTCAGGTGTGTCCGTATAAACGGAAACTGCTGTTCAGAAACGAGCCGTTGCTCACAGCCATGTGAAACCTCAGCTTCCTGCTCTGAGCGTTAAATAAATCTGTGATCTGATTGGCCCTCATGCACTGAAACATACGTGACTAGAACTCAAACAGCAGTTGTCTATGAATGTTTGAGATATGAAACGTTTCTCAGCAGAGTTAATGTTGTTACAGCTTCATTTGTAGAGACAGGAACCTTTTATTGAGTGGAGATGCGGTTCATTAATGCACTGCAGAGTTCAGAACCTACATAACAACCATTCATCAATTCATAGCCCAACTTCCTCACTTTGCGCTGCTATTATTCATATCTGGAATCAAACCCATGCAGTGAAATCACAGAAAATGTGTTTATTTTTACAGTAGAGAAGTTTTTAAAGGGGATTTTTTTAAATGCAAAAATTCACATTTTGGACATTTTTCCTTTGAGTTTCAACTGCTCCTAAAACCAGCCAAACATTACAAAATCCCCATAACAGTTATTTTGGCAATAAGTCAATGTTTTCCGGTGCCTGGAAAATGAGCTGTTTCAAAAACTTCCGGGGACTGCGTCGTTACCTAGCAACCCCAGCCATGTCTGGCCCCGTTACCTAGCAACCCCAGCCATGTCTGGCCCCGTTACCTAGCAACCCCAGTCATGTCTGGCCCCATTACCTAGCAACCCCAGCCATGTTTAGCCCTGTTACCTAGCAACCCCAGTGGCGGTCTACCACCTTTTGTCAGCTGGTTTTACCGCTGTGAAAACAACCGTTTTGTCCTAGTGAATTTTCAGAAACCACTTGTATTATTGTTGGTTGTGCAGGAGGCTCTAATTCTGTTTTTCAAATATGTACGGCTGCATAAATGTGCATCTGTTTGAGTGTGAGTGTAAACATTGGCCAGCAGCAGCTTATAGGTTTAAAGTGACAAGAGGCTCATTCTAAACTGACCAGAATGGTTTTGTGCAAAAACTTTAATTAAATGTGTTTCGTATAGACCGTAGACAAATCCGAACCTGTTCAAGGAAGCATAATAGGTCACTTTTAATGAATTATGTTCCTACTTGGTCTGGGTGATCAAACCAAAATAATTCAAAGCTTCAACATCGTTGGTGAATATTATTTCTTACTTTCATCAGATTATTGCTTGTCAAGCCAGATAAAATTGTTCTGATGGATTTGCAGCATGTAAAAATCAAACAAATGGTATTATTTCATACTGAAAGATGGAGCAGCACCCAATCAGAACACATCCAATATCCCCATCATACCAAGAAATATCCAAATGATTAATGAAACCAGCTGTGACAGTTGGAAGAGTTGTTGCTCAACTACAACCGGGCCAGAACCAATCAGTCTGTGTTTCCTCAGAGGTCTGCAGCTCAGATTTCCATGCAGTCTCCGGTCTTCTGAGAGTTTCTCCTGGTTCTCCACTCAGTGCAGTTTTATCTCCCAGTTTGTGATAAGTGGTTTCCCTCTGAGGAGGCCGACTCCGTCCAGCTGCTGCTGATCCGGCTCCATGAGTCTCACGTGGATAAGCGTCCATGATGAGGCTCCATCGGATCAGAGCTGTGTGTGAATGTGCAGCACAGGGAGTCAGGTGAATCCCCTGCAGTGTTAATAATGAGGCTGAATTCTCCTGTAGCCTGAGAAAACGGCAGCAGCTCGAGCAGAAAGGAGCCGCAGGAATCAGGCAACAACTTCAGATCAGAAAAGATTATATGGAAACCCCACAATGGAAAACAAAAGCTTTCTCCAGAAAGTCATATGGTGCTTATGTATCCACTGTGACACTTCATTTATTGACTTTTCAGATTATTTTTTTCAAAACATGAAAGGTCTAGTGACTCTTTTTCTCTTGTTAGAGACTTTTATGCAACCATAAGCTACGTCCTACACTGCAAAAACACAAAATTTTACCAAGTGATTTTGGTCTTGTTTTGTAGTGCAGATATCTGGAATAAGATGAAACTAACTTACAAGAGACTTTTCTATGTGTTATAGGATCATTGTAAACAGAAAAAAAACAAGGATTAAATTTCCACCAGAAAATCTCCAAAATTTTGAGACAAAAAAGCTTGGAAATTTCAGAATTTCAAAAGTCAAAAATTTGCGAGATAATCTCAGAAATTTTCTGGGAAAAACTCAGAAAATTTTTCTGAGTTTTGACTTTCTAAACACAGAAACTTTTGTGTTTTTTTTCCCAAAAACTTTGGAGTCTATGTTATATATTGAATAGGAAAATATTTATACCTTTGATGAAAAAAGCAAAGACGTTTACTAAATGGAACAAAACAAAAACTTATAGATTTTTCATGGAGCATTATCTGTCAAAGGTTTGCTGGAAAAATATCTGAAATTTTGAAATTCATCTCAGAAATTTTATAGCAAAAATGTTGAACTTTCTGAGTTTCAAAAGTAGAAAAAATTTAACTGCTGAAACTCAGAAACGTTCATGTTTTTTGCTCCAAAATTTCTGAAATTAATTTCATCATTTCTTATTTTTTCCTACTATATTTTGACAGATAAATCTCAATTGAAAACTTAATTGTTTTGAGGCCTTTAGTAAAAGTTTTTATCATTAAAGGTATAAATGCCTTCCTATATTATCACAGACAAACTATTCTTGTTTTCACATCTTTTGAATTAAAACCACAGATAACAAAGTAAGTTAATAAAGAATAGGGACAAGAAAATAAATATTTAGTGTATTTCCTGAAGACTAAAAAAAGAAAAAATGGGAGTGGAAGTAATTTCGCCAGCAGTGGGATGGGACAGGAATTTATCTGTGGGAGTGGAATCCGGGGACAGGAGTGAGGATCCAGTCTGGTGTCGCTCTGGCTTCGCCGCCGGAGCCGCGTGAATCTGACTGAGACGCTTTTACATCCGAACGCAGAGCGTAACAAAGTTCAGCTGCTCCACTGCAACTAACAGGAAAATCCAACTGCTTAGGAACCGCTGGGCAGAAAGAGGCTGGCAGTGAGACAGAATAATGCAGAACAAAACACATTTACACAAAAATGTTACAAATTTATAAACAGAAACATAAAAACAGAACCATAAATGACCAATTTATATGGTTTACCTGCAAAAAACGTTGATTTGGAGGCTAGTTGGACAACAAAAATACAAAATCTTACAACTTAGGTTTAGTGCAAATATCTTAGTACACTTTAAAACTAACAAGTAATTATACAGCAAAATATATGAGCTTGTTTTAAGTCAGTAGTTTCTCAATATTGATGAAAAAGTACAAGTTTCACTGGCAGATTATTTTACTCATAACATTGGAAAAAACATCATGTATAAGTGAAATAATCTGCCAAAGATCTTGTATTTTTTTTAATCAATATTAAGAAATGTTTGACTGAAAACAATCTACCTGTTAGTTTTGTCTTATTTCAAACAAGTCTTAAAAAACCAGACCAAAAGTACTTGTTGAGATTTAGTTTTTTGACTTTGTGTTTTTGCAGAGTAAACTTTACTAAGAAGGAACATTAGGAAGTGGACAAACTTTATTTTGGGAGCCTGAGCTGGATGTGGAGGACAGTTTATCACATACAGCCTCACTATGAGCCTAAGCAGTTGTAGATGCTGACAGGTCACATGGTACGCCTCCTCTCTCCTGTACACACACACACACACACACACACACACACACACACACACACACACACACACACACACACACACACACACACACACACTCCCCCTCCCTTTGAGCAGCTGACTGCTCCATGTTGCTCCGACTCTGAACATACGTGTCTCATCTGCTCCTGAGCTGCGGCTTCCTGAAGGAGATCCTCGCGCGGCTCAACCAGAGGTCACCCAGCTGTCTGTCTCCACGGTCGCCATGGCTACCGTCTCTTTATGTCCGCTAATTGGATTGGCTGTGGGTGTAGCTCATGCACAGAGTGATGTTCCTCTGGAGGTTCAGGTGCTGCAGGTCGGAGTTTCCTCTAATCAGACTCCAAGCGCCGTGATTGGCTATCCGGTGAGTCGATGGGCTTTTATTGGTTCCTGAAAGCAGAATATAGACTCCGAGTTCTGCCAGGAGACATCTGAAGTCCAATTTGGACTGAGGAATGTTGGAAGTCGTTGAAATTAATTTCTGGATTCTGGATTAGTTCTCCCAGGAGACACGGAGGACAATCCTGGAATCAATATCTTGTCTCCTACAGATGCTTTTGCTCTTCTCTGACGCTGCTGTGACTCCATCACCATGGCAACCTACCTGAGCAGAGAACAGGTCAGAGGTCACAGAGAGTTAAAGTCTCTGAGTGAACACAGGAAGTGGTCACACCCACAGATTTCCTGTCAGTAAGAGGCGCCACCCATCCCTCTGGCATTTAAAGACGTGAATGCTGCGTCGTTTTGTCTCCATGGCGACCTCCAGTCCTCACTGTGACGGGACGTATTGTCCAAAATTCACATTTTTGTACTTCCTTTTGCACAGGCAAGTGCTTCTAAAAACAGTTCAACCTTCTATGTTTTTGTTTGTTTCTTGGCAATAAGTTAGTTTTTTGGTGTTTCCAAAATGAACCGTTTCAAAAACCTCCAGAATGCAATGAGACAAATAAGCAAGCACTGCACCGTTACCTAGCAACCCAAGTGGAGCTCCAGTACATTTGCTCAGCTGGTTTTACCGCTGTATGTGCTGTACAATGGCTGCTGGAAAAGACATGTTTTGTTGTTGACTTATCATGTGGAAACCACTAGCTACATTCTTGTTGGTTATGCAGGAGGCTCCACTTCTGCTTTTCATAACTTTTCATAACTGATCACACTAAAATCTCATTTTCTAAGAATGATTTTGAACAAAAGATGTAGTAAACATGTTTTGTTTACATCTTAAACCTGTCCTAACCTGTTCAAGGAAGCACAACAAGTCACCTTTAAATGACTTCCCAGCTGGTTGGACTCATTGTTCCAGTGTTTCCAGTCCAGTCCAGTCAGGATGGGTCCTATCCGGTCACGCTTGACTCACACTGACCTCCAAACAGTTTGTTGTCCTCCAGCTGATTTGTGTCACATGACTTCAGCTAATCAGAGGGAGACGCTTGTCCTCAGTCTGTCATTGTGTTATTGGGTGTCCCGTCTGTCCTTCAGACTCCATTTATCCTGAGACTCAAAAGAAATGTGACTCAAATATAAAAACAGTCAGTTTGGGAAGCTCAGGTTGTGATTCTTGGAAACCCGGAGAATCATGACGGGTCACTGCCGTCAATCAAGATCAGGAAGACATTTAGGACTGAAAACACACTAAACTAACAATTATTTCAGTAATCAATTAATCAATTAGCTATCTGACGATTAATGCCCAAATTGATTATTTAATCTGATTATTCATCAATTAATCGTCAGAATAATCGATTAATCGTCCAAATATTCCTTGCAATTAATCGATTAATCGAATTTTTAAAATTAGCATATTCTGCAGATTTTTAATTTAACCACTCCATCTTTTGTATGCAACATTAGAAATATAAAAGATGCAACTAGCAAATAATTAAATTATCTTTTAAACAAGAAAATTTACATTTTCCTGCCTAAAATGCAACAACTGCTGTTCCTTTATGTTCTAATAAACAATTAAATTCCTTTTTAAAATCAGAAAATGCTACATTTTCTGTCTGAAAAGTGTTTTACTTTTTGTCTGTTCAAAATAAATAAAATAGTCTTCCTTTAGTTAGTGCTCGACTGTTTGTAGTACAAGATGCATCTGCAGCAAAAAAAAAAATACTTCTAACATCAACATGTGAAAAATAAGAGAATCAGACAACAGGTAACCCTGACTACCTCTGTTCCTGACAGGCTATTGGTCGGCGCTCCCAGGGAGAAGGCGGAGCCTCACGTTCCAGCCAATCGGACAGGAGGCGTGTACAGCTGCCCAATCACGGCTGACCCATCAGAGTGCAGTAGGATAAAATTCATAGATCAAAGTAAGTTCCCCCTCTTAACGTGTCATTCTACTTCCTGTCTTCCTGAGACTCTGAAGCCTCCGTTGGCCAACAAGTTTGTTCATGAAAACTGGTTCCCAAATTCCCAGTAGAGTGGAGAACAGATCTTTGGGAATTAGGTGGAAGTTTGACCCTTACTGACCTTTCTCAGATAAACAACAACTAAAATAAAGGAGCAAATTAAGCTTAGACCACATAAGGCCAAATGATACGGACACAAAGGTCCTTCAGGATCTCCAAAACCTTCAGTTTTATAGCAACAAATCTTGAATAACCGTTTTGACTCAGGGATCCAGGGATCTGAACATCCTGGATTTTGGAGTTCAGCCTGAAGTGAACTTTGATTTGACACACAGCTCCCACCTCAGAGGCTTTTAAAGACTTTTGTCTGCGAAACAGTGTTACAGTACACTGCAAAAGTACACTACGTTAAATAAAGTCCAACCAAACCAAAACACAATTTTAATTTAGTACACATGAAATACAACAAAAAATTACTTCAAAATAACTATTCATCATGTTTTAGGTCAATAATTGTATTAGTTGGGTTTTTTTTTTACTTCTAAAAAAACATTTTCCTGTTTTAAATGAAAAAAAAATCTGCCAGTGGAACCAAAACTGTTTTTTTATTATTATCTATAGTCAAGATCTTCTGACTTAATACAAGTTTATTTGGTTACTGAAAAAGTTACTTTTAAACAATTTTTTTCTCATTTCAATATAAACACAAGAAACTAGATGAAAAATACTGAATATTTCATGGTTTTGCAGTGTAGGTGGTAGAACAAATGTGGATGACTTGATCCAAGACGTCCTGGCAGAACATTGGACTGAAATGACATCAGCCCAGTTATTAACTGTAGTTTTAATACATCTTAAGAAAGTAACAAGAGAGTTAAAACATTATTTTGTAGCTCCTCCATCATAGGTGAATCATCCCATCAGCCTGACAGCCATGACTCGGGAAGAAAACAACCCATTTGAGCTGCTTGGCTCTGGACTTTCAGTTCATTAGCTGACTGATTCGTTGCCGCCTGTGATCTTATCGCCATCTTGGTGCATTATGGGTAGTCCATCAGTCATTGAGCTGTGACAGCTGCTGTCTGTTTCAGAACAACACAACCACGGTCCTATTATTAAGATCCTGAGTGGGACATATTCAGGACTCGCTGTAAAAATAACCCAGAGGTAAAATTTAACACACCAAAATAAAAATAAACAGACTTAATGCATGACAGCTGGTGCATGATGACTGATAATGTAGATA
The DNA here is from genome assembly GCA_903067075.1 of Micropoecilia bifurca. NCBI lineage: Eukaryota > Metazoa > Chordata > Actinopteri > Cyprinodontiformes > Poeciliidae > Micropoecilia > Micropoecilia bifurca. The sequence continues at coordinate 9,960 of CAEGAF010166999.1, read as the reverse complement.
CTATTCCACAGGGAATAGGAAAACGCTGCAAAACATGAACTCTTACCAAGTAGTGAAGTCTAGCAAACATCTTTTTCCATTTGAAATAAGACAGAACTAACTTATAACTAACATGTTAGCAAGATAGGAGAGTTTTTTTGAATGAATAATTGATAATATTGATAAAAATGTTCATTACTCACTAGCAGACAATGTCACTTATGACATGGGAAAACGTCTTGTTCTAAGTAAATTTGGAACCTGATTGAACCATTAACTCCTCTTTATGCCTAAATATTCTAGAATCAAATGTCCAACATCTGAAGGTTGGTCCAACCAGAGTCATCGACAGAACAATGATCCCAAACTCAAATCTCCAACAGAATGGCTGATAAATGAAAGAGTCAAACAGGTTGCAACAGCCTAGTCAAATTCCTCAATCTGAGACCTTTTTTTCCTAGGGGGACATGTCTCATTGGAATACTTTATACCAGTTTTCTATCTTTGTGCTGTTGCAGACCTGGACCCCACTGAGGACCAGCTGGAGGACATGTGGTTGGGCGTCACAGTAGCCAGTCAGGGCCGACCTGGAGGGAGGGTCCTGGTGAGGCTCTGCTCTCATTGGCTGATAATTTCAACCAAACATTCTGCTGTAATTAAATGTTTGTTAACCACACATTGTAATAATTTAACGTGTGTGTTGGCAGGCATGTGGGCACCGGTTCGTTAAGGTGTACCAAGGAGATAGAAAGCTAATTGGCCGGTGCTATCTCCATAGAAACGGTCCACATGAGGATGAAGAGCCGCTAAACTGGGAGCAAATACAGCAGCACTGCGAGTAGGTCACATGACTCCGTGTTCAGGATGTGGGAGACAACAGAGACAACTTACCTGTTGTCCTTGTGTGTGTTTAGCTACAGGAAGGATCACACTGGTGAAGGCATGTGTACTTTTGGAATCTCCGCCTTCATCACGCACACCGACGCCATCTTTGGCTCACCTGGGAGCTACAGTTGGCGGGGTACCTGTTCTGTTCAGTCCCGCCCCTCTATGATGTCATCATCACATGTCTGGTTACTTCCTCACCTCCAGGTTTCCACATCCAAACCATTCATAGAAACTCCTGCATAGGACGTCACCTGTTAGCCGCTATAGCTGGTGACGTTATTATACACTGAGTCATGTCCACAAAACAGGAGTTGGACTCCGTCAGGGTTTCCCTTTGTCACTGATTTGGTTCGTGAACACAGCCAAGGTGTTGAGGGTAACTGTTCTGGTGGCCTTGTGGGTCTCTGCATTTTGCAAACGATGTGGTTCTGTTGGCTTCATCAGATGATGATCTTCAGCTTTTACTGGACCATTTCCCAGTTGAGTGTGAAGCAGCTGGAATAAGAATCAGCACCTCCAAGTTGGCGATAATAGTCTTGAGCTGTTTTAAGTTTTATAGAAACTAAATTGGTTTGTCTTAATGTGGTCCAAGTTTGAATCAGAGGCATGTACAGATATAGAGGATGTGTCTCTGCAGAACTTTGAAGAAATTTTTCAAATGAGAATAAATAAAATTCCTTTCTTGTTTCATGCATTTCTTTTCTCCAGTGTTATTTACTTATTATGTGTCTGTTCCAGGAAATGTTTATGCCTTCTGGATGGATCCAAACAATGAACTTATTTCGACAAAGAACTCCTTTGACTACAAGAACTCAAGTTATAGGAATATTTATTTAGGTGAGCTTTCTCTTTCACTCCCAATAATCTGATCTGAGCTTCCTTTCTTCTCAACATCTCCTCTGATGAGCATCAGGGAAGCTCAGAAGCGAATCGTTGATCTGTGATGTTTATGCTAATGATAGCCAGTCAAACACATCAAACTGCAGCTGCTCTCATTTTGAAGCATCTTAAAAACTAAACTGTGTTCCTGCAGGATACTCGGTCACTCAGGCTCTTCATCTCCTCTCTGCAGAGAGTCAAACCATCGTAGCAGGTGAAGCCAACCTTCATTCCTCATCAGCTCCTGGGGTCTGTTGATGTTCTGACCAATGTGTTGATGTGTTTGTGAACAGGGGCTCCCAGAGACAATAAAATGGACGCCCGTGGTTCTGTGATGCTGGCGGTGAAGCGGTCCAATGATCTGGTGATTCAACAGACTCTGCGAGGTCAGCAGGTTGGCTCGTACTTTGGTAACGTGGTGGTAGCCATAGACCTCAACAGCGATGGGTGAGAAATCATCTTGATACAGAAATGACAGACCCAGAACGCGCATTCTGATCCGGATGATGAAACCTGCTTCACTTCCTGTTTGGTTTTTTGGCCTGCAGGTGGAACGACCTGCTGGTGGGCGCTCCTTTTTACTTCAACCACCAGCAGGAGGTGGGTGGGGCAGTTTATGTTTACATGAACGCAGGAGGGAGGTTCCACTCTGAACCCACCGTGGTTCTGATGGGTTCGGTTGGCTCTGCTTTTGGAATGGCTGTTGCTGCAGCAGGGGACCTCAACCAAGATGGCTACCAGGGTGAGGCAGCAGCACAATGCTGACGTCTAATAATCAGTAGTCAGTCGGGGTGACGTAATGTTGTGTCTCAGACTTTGCAGTGGGAGCTCCTTTTCACGATACTGGATGTGTGATGATCTGGACTGGGAGCAATGAGGGAATCTCTGCCAAACCGAGTCAGGTATCAAACAAACAATGCTCTCCACGGGCAACTCCACTTATCTCCATCTAGAGGAGATAAAAGAAGGTTTTACCTCAATCCCAAACCAGTCAGGTGACTTCCCTTATCCCCTGAACCAGATTATAACCCCAAACATATGGGTACCATATTTTCCGCACTATAAGGCGCACCGGATTATAAGGCGCACCTTCAACAAATGGCCTATTTTAAAACTTTTTTCATATATAAGGTGCACCGCATTATAAGGCACATAGAATAGACGCTTCAATTTGGGTTGCCAATTTGTTCCGTACTCTATTATTACACACCCAAAGAAATGGTCTCAGAGTCCTTTATATAGTATCTGCCCCAGCAGTTGTTTCACTCACGGTGTTGGTGTTGTGATATTGTGCCCAACTGCTTTCTGGGTAACACAGACCATCCGACGCTGCCGCCACAGCCTCTGTCTCTCTTCCCCAGCCCCTCCCTCCCCGGGTTTAAATATATTATGAAACTTTATTAACAAATCAGCGTTTTGACAACTATCCCAGCATGCACCACTCACTTCTTCTTCTACTGGGGAAAATGAAGTCGGCGGCTGCTTACCTGTTGTGGCTCAATATTGGTCCATATATAAATCGCATCGGATTATAAGGCGCACTGTCGGCTTTTAAGGAAATTGAAGGTTTTTAGATGCGCCTTATAGTGCGGAAAATACGTTATATGCCAGAATGAAACTCAGACCCCAGGATTATAACGATACTGAAACTCTTCACCTGTCCCCCTCAGATGATCGAAGGACGTTCTGTATCTCCTGGGTTCAGGACGTTCGGTTATTCCCTGGCTGCTGGTGTGGATGCTGATGGAAACCTCTACCCAGACCTGCTGGTCGGCTCTCTGGATGATACCGTCGCCCTCCTCAGGTACTGAAGAAGAGCTTCTCTAACGCAGAGCTTTACCTGCTTGAGCTGAAGGTCTCAATTTTCTGCTGGTTCCTCAGATCTCGCCCTGTCATCCAGCTGAACCCCACGTTAAGAGTTTCTCCAGGTGTGGTCGCCCGAAATAAGACCGAGTGAGAATCAGAGGAAACGGTTCAAGTTTGCCTTCATTGTTATTATTGTGGTAATTATCATTAACCAGGTCTGTCTCTCAGTATCAAGGTGGAGGTTTGCTTCTTCTTCAAGTTCAACGCTGGAGAAAACATCAGCAGCATCTGTGAGTTTGCAGTTTATTTGTGATGAGCAATATGAAGGTTTTAAAAAAGTAGAACTATATGCTGAAACAGTCATTTGTGATTTATTGATTGTTGAAATAATAATTGACATATTTAGTTAAAGTTAACAAATTGGACATTTGCTAAAACGGCAGCATACTCAGAAAAGTATTTAATTCAAATCTGTACAAAGATTTAAAAAAAACCTTGTCTGTAAATATGTTCTACTCACCAAAATGTTTATTTTATAATTTAGAAAAAGAACTGAATTGTATGTTTGCATTTTTTAATTTATTTCTAATATTGCATAAAAAGTCTTATGTGGTCAAATTAAAAATTTGCAGAATGTGTAAATCTTTCTTTTTTTATTTTTCAGTTATCCATTGATTATTTTTTGTAATTTTCACTTAATTACTGCTTTGACAGTTTTGTTCTTTCAGCAAATGTTTTTTTAGTTTTAATACTCCAATTAATTGATTTCTAAATTAGTTGACAATTATTTAAATCCTTGATTAATTGTTATTAACCTGATTAATCATTTAATCCCTAATTAAAATGTTGAGGAAGTGAGGAAAAGCAAGTAAATCTAATTAGTTAAAATTGTGAGGCTTGTGGTAAACCTCAAAAACTCACCAGAATGTGTACATTTATCAGTTAATCATCTAAATAATAAATATAATAATCACTTACTAAAATAATAGTTAGTTGCAAAGACAGACAGCTGTATAATTCAATCTTTCTAGCGATCCTGAATCCCAAAGTTTCTCTATTTCCTGTAAATGTTGAGATGCTTTGGTTTGCAGGTTCCTGAGACGTCCTCTGTGCTTTTCCAGAGGCTTTCGTTGTCCTGCTGCTGTTTCACCTGGATGCTTCTGGCTCCAAGGTCAAACTCAGCAGGTCCGACTGACCCTCACCGCCACGTTGGTGGAGTCGAACTGGAGCTTCTCCTGCAGCTGGAGACGCAACAAGCTCAGTTAATGGCAGCTGCTTCCTGCACATGTTGCTAATCAACCCCTGCTGTTAATCAGCATATCTGATGAGCTGCATGTCCTCATTGTGTTAATTTGTCCAATCTGAGGAAAGGTCACCCTGTTGCTATGACAACACCTGCGCCGCCCACACGGCAGATGACATCATGGCGTGTCCTTGAGTGTCCTGGTGTTTCTGTGGATGATAAATCGCATTAAACAATCGGATATTATTCCATCTGACACACACACACACACACACACACACACACACACTCCCTCCCTCCGCTGAGGTCTGTGAGTGTGTGTGTGCGCTGTCGTTAATCCGACCAATCAGAGCCAAGGTGACCCCCTTCATGAGGTGAATAAACCGGTTGTAGATGAGGTGGAGTGATCATCATCTGAGAGTGAAACTGTCACCTCATGCACATTTTGTTTAAAGTCGAATCATTTTTAATATTCTTGCTTCATCTTGATTTCCTGAAGTTCCTCATCTGAAGTTTTGGGTTAGCTAATCTGATTTAGATGGAATAAACCGTGTAATTCTCGGACTAATTTGATTATTAGACACTTTGTCACATGAAGATCAGGAAAATGTTCTGGACTTAACTTCCCCTGGCTGTCTCAGTGAGAAACAGCCTCTAAATGTTCCCAGTAGTATTAAACCTGATAAATCACATAAACTTCTTCAGGCCAAGCAGAAACACACCAAACATCTTGGACAGTTGGTTGGGTTTGTTACCTACTATTGTTCTTTTTAAGATTTGATCCCAGCATGTTGGCTTCTGTTTTGTTCTTCTGAGTGAGATTTCATCTGCGTTGCTGTCACCTTAGCCTGTCGTCCTGAAAAACCCATAGATCATCACAAACCTGTTCCTGAAATGTTGGAGAAAGTTTATGAAGCGATTAATCGGTTACTGAAATAATCAGCAACTAATTTAGTAATCTTTAATTAACACAAAACAGACCAATGTACTCACAGAAGTAATTAAGCCAAAACTGTACAAACAATATATATGTTCTATATATAAGAAAAAGAAAGGTTTGGTTGTAAATATGTTCGACCCAGAACTACTCAACTGGCCTAGTTAAAGCTTCACTGGGTTCAAATTCTGTAAAAGAAAAAATGAATCAACATTTAAGCACCATTTAAAATGCAAAAGATGCCGACACTGGACTGATGCAATGTGAAGCAGAAAGGGCAGAACGTCTCACATGTTGATGTTAAAAGGATTTTTTAGCTGCACATGCAGCCTTTACTATAAAAGATCAAGCGCACCCACAAGAAATGCTATTTCATTGCATTTTATTTCATGAAATATTTTTCAAAAGAAACTGAATTACTTGTTTAATTGCATCTTCTTATGTACTTATGATATTAGACAAAAAGACTTAAGTAGTTAAATAAAAGAAATGCAGAATGTGACAATTTTTTTCTAATGTCCACAAACTTGAAGTTTTGTTTTAAATTGTAACTTTAGTTGTTTTCAGTTTTGTTGTTTTTGTCTTTCTCACAGCTGTCAACTTTACTGTAGCTGGTGACATCACAAGTCTCTCGTCCCGCCTCCGTTTCCATGACAACAGACAGAGCTCATACTCCAGCATCCTGTCAGTAGGGAATGGAAAGTGTAAAACCCTGAAAGCTGGACTGCTGGTGAGATATGCAAACATGGGTAGAGCGCCACCTGCAGGCACCAGAGCTCATCGCACACTTTATATATATATATAATACACCTTCTAATCTTTAACTGAGCCAACTGAAGGTCTATAATCAGTTAATCGCAATGGCTCATATTGTAAAATATAAATGACATCAACAAAATGAGCAACGTTTTCAATTCAAAAACCCTTTTTGTTGCTAAATTATTGAATAAATAAACATATGACTTCAGCAACAAAGATATTTTGTTGGTTTTTATTTAGGTTATAGAAACCAACAGCATCATATGAAGAGCTATTATACCATTCAGCTTTTAAGATCATTTGAAAAAATGCCAGTAGAAAAGTAGATGTGGATGCTAACATGTCTGTGCTGCTACATCATGTTAGCATTGCGATGCTATTTTAGGCTTTGCTGATATGCTAACTGCTTTTAGCGCAATATTCACATATTGATAATCTTGCCCAGCGTCACATCAGATCGTTTCTTGAAGCAAAAATGAATCCCCAGTGAATCAAGACAAGCGGCTTTGTTGTTAGCGGACGTTACTTGTGCGTCAGATTTATGGCAGTAGCAGAAACACGATGCAGAGGTTCTGGCTCGGGATTTTTGCGTGAAAAAATAAAATTGCATTTAATTGTGTTGAAATGTTTAACAACTTAATATCTATGTAATTAATTCATCAAAGTTAACTTGTTAAAGTTCCTAGTTGTAGCTAAATGCTGCTTCTTCAATCAATCAGAGCTTTTGTTTATCTTTCTGTCTGGAGTTCTGGCACTTGGGTTTGATATCTGTGAAATTCTGGCTACAATCGGGTCAGAGGAAGTTCTGCTGGTAGAGATACGTCCAATAGGTTGTGACAAACGTCGCTGCGACGTGTTAATCAGTCTGCTGGTGACAGAGTCCGCATTCTTGTTCTCCAGAGTTTAAACAAAAACAAAAAGCTGTTAGAAACTCCAATCCCATTTTTTAGTGGTTGGTTGATGCTGGACCTTCAGGAGGTATAGGATGATTTCTGACTACTTTACTTCTACATCTGCTGTGTTTATCTCTTTATCAGCTGGAAAACCTGACCCATGTCCTGGTAAACTAAATAAAATGTTCTGTTTATCTGTGTTCTGCAGAGTACCATCCAAAACGTGGTGGAGCCTCTGGTGTTCTCCCTGAACGTCTCTCTAAATGAGAAACTTCCCAACAGAAGCAATGTTGTTCAGAATCTGAAGCGCTTCCCCATCCTAAGCCCGACTCCTCCACTCATCAAAACCCTGGTCAGATCTGGTTGCTTTAAGAGAAATATCTTTTGAAACACTGTTTGATTTTTGCTTTTCTTCACCATTCAGATCCACATCGAGAAGGCCTGTGGGTCTGATAACGTCTGTCAAAGTAACCTTCAGATGGTGGCCCAGTTCACAGATGAGGACCACAAACCCTTCCCCATGTGAGTGAAGGGTCATGTGATCCCCATGTGATCGGATCATGTCAGAATATTGATCCGATCAGAACTGGTTACCATTGAGACAAATACAGGTGGGGCAAAGATGAAGAAGTTATGACAACCACCAGTTGGAGTCCGTCCTAACCCGTCCTGCAGCCAGGGCCTAAAAACCCCTCCAGCCACATTGGGTTCTTAACGTCCTGTTGTTGATCCGTTTGTTTCCAGGCAGGATGGCAACCAACTGCTGAACTACAACAGCAGCATCAGGAGGTTATTTCTGGAGGTCAACGTCAGCAACACGGCGTCACCAGGTCGACTGGCAGAAGATGCCCACAACACTGTCCTCAACATCAGCATCCCGCCGTCGCTGGTTTACTCTGGAGTCCACAAAAAGGCAATGAAGATGAGATTTTTAGTTCCTGTGGTGAAAATTTACAGTGGATTCACACCAGTCCTGTTTAGTCTGCATCCATCCAACTCCAGTTCATTTGCCCAGAATGTCTTGAATGTGCGATCAAACCTAGATATCAGTCAGGTTGAAGTGAACTCTGATGCGATTCGAATGGCAAAGGGACAGGAGGCCGCTCCAAAAGGAGGGAGCAGAATATAGCGCAAGGCATTATGGGTAAATACAACCAAAACATACATGCGTCTAGCGCTAGCTGGTGAAATAGCTCAAGGCTTTTTACCAAAGTCAAAAGGGAAATTGTATAACCGTTTAAATCTGACATCACTCTGTTTTCAATATGTGAAGAAGGAAGTTGGGCTCATGCCTTTTAGGAGGTGTTTGTGTCTTTTCCTTTATTGGTTTTGATTCAGCACCACTATAGGAACAGGCACCATGTCAAAGTGTAGCTGAAAATGTTATGAATGTTCCCACTTTGATCCCTAATCGAACCAAGTATACCAAAGTATCAGGGCTGAAAACTCCCTGAATCTTCCAGTACAATAGAAGGAATTGGTTTGGTTTGACTCCTAAAGAGAGTTCTGTCACTAAAAAGTTGATTTCCAAATTAATCTTGAGTTATTATTATTAAAGTTTATTTGATAGGGACAGACACACATTGACATAGTTAAACTGAATAAAACATGGTGCCATAGCAACAGCTAATTCGCAGCACTTGTCCCTAAATGGGCTTTTTAAAAAAATAACTCTAAAAATTGAAATGAAATAATTTAAAATAGCACAATATAATATATAAAATAGAAAAATGTACGAAATTAAAAATGGGTACAGGTCTGTTTTTGACATAACCAGAGTTTTGTTTGAGTTTTGAACGTACTAAAACTGGTTACAGACTTTAAATCAACAGGAAGTGAGTTCCAAGCTGCAGATCCTCTCACAGACAGAGCACTTTGAGCAAAAGTGGGTATTAATCTGATCACACCCAGAACATTTCTTGGCCTCTTCAGCACTGGAATTTAGTTGCCTACTGAAACCACGGTTGACTCGAGTGAACCCTGAAGGATCTGGGTCTTTATGTTTTTGTTGTGTTTGTTTCAGGGGGGCAGCTCCGGAGCCATTGAGTGTTCTGTTGAAGGGGCCACTCTTCTCTGTCAGCTGGGGAATCCCTTCAGAAGCAACCAGAAGGTAAGTACCTGTTCCTGCATGCTGCGTTCCAGCTGTAGCATCTCAATCTGTCTGTACTCTTTGCTCCTGTGTTCCAGATTGAGATGTTCATTAAATTTGAGCCATCTGCAATCGCTTTGGACACCAAAGAGATCCAGTCTCAGCTGGTCCTGTCCACGTAGGGCATCCACTCACACGTCTCGGTCTGAGTTTGTCCCGCCGGATGCTGATGTGTGTCTCTGTGTCTTCAGGCTCAGCAGCCAGTCAGATCTGTCTCCAGTCTTCGTCTCCTTGCTGGTGGAGTATTCCCTGCAGGCGACTCTCACTCTGTAAGAACTGATTCGGTTTACTGATGAACAGCTGGTAGGAAAACAGGCACCATTCTGCTTTCAGTAGGTTGACACTAGTGTTGTATAAAGTACTGAAATCTCAGAGTCAAGTAAAAGTTTAGGTTCCTCTCCAAAATATGACTTTGGTAAAAGTCCAA
>CAEGAF010166987.1:0-65578 GCA_903067075.1 Micropoecilia bifurca | reverse complement strand
GACTTAATTCGAATTATAGTCATTTTACATTTTTATAATTATTAGTGTTTTGATGCGTTTTTAGTATTCATATCCAGTTCCCCCCCCCCCCCCCACCCCCCAGTTTGTCATGTTAAAACCAACAACTTCACCATATTTCAAAGAGATTTCATGTGATGGACTAACACAATGTACATAACTGTGAAGCGCATGGTAAATGGTATCGTTAAGCTTGTTGGAAATAAAAACCTTATATGTGTGGCTAAACCTTCAACTGATCTCCTCCAAGTCAATATTCTTAAGACCCACTTTTCACTACGATTACATCTCCAAGTTCTTTGGGGGCACAAACCTGCTTTGCACATTCCTAACTCTGGTATTTGAAACACACAAATATGTTCTGCCTGGAAGCATGTTCTGAAACATGTAATGACTTTGTGCACTTTTCCATAGATAAGGTTGTTGCTGCAAGAGCCCTCATCTCAGCGCCCGCTTGTGATCCTCTGTGTTTGATCCCCTGTCCAGCTGTGTTAGATCAATTCAAACAAGTGAATCTAGCAGTTTTAAAGGATAGAGCTGAACATATAAAGCCATAGAGTTCTCCGAATGTTCCTGCTCCGCCTCACCTCTTTAAGGAGGCTTTCCCAAACATAGGGCAATTTATGTTCGCTGTTGTAAACAGCAGTTTGCTGTCAGGTATTGTCCCTGCTTCAGCATTTTTTATAAACTGCCTTACATTTCTAAAGTTTTAGAGAAAGTTGCCATTTTTCTGGTCAAGTCCCTTTTAGATGAATACGACAATATAGAGGTTTTCCAGTCAGGTTTAATGAGTTTTTAATGGCATCATCATTTTCTCTTCTAACTGAGAGGAACAGGATAATCAAGTGAGGTGACAAAGAGACAAGAAATCCATGTTGGTGAATTTAAAATGGAGTAAAAAAGACCTGAACGTCTGAGAGAGAGCCGAGGCAGCAGAAGAGTCAGTGATGTCTGCAGGAGCATGTTAACTGGTAACAAGCTGTCTCATGGTGGTTAGACTGACAGAGCAGAACCGTTTCTTCTTATGTATTTTTTCACATTAGCATGCACATTCAGAATGATCTGCAAACACCCAGCAATAACAACCTCTTAGAAACAAGGGTAAGGAAGACAGTAGAGTAAACTCCACCCAGCATGGATGCTAATCCCAATGGTTTCATATGAATGGTGCTTATATCACCCCAGTAGCAGGTTTTCATATTAAGGTATATCTTCGATCTCACTTTGCATATGAATACAGCTTCTCAGTTGGACCTAAAGAGGTTCTGATAGTTGACTGCACTTTAAGCATTGCGTATGAAAAGATACAGCTGCCACCTACAAAGGTTATCCAATGGCTTTGCAGGTGGGTGGATGTGTCAGAGTATAAGAGAAAAGAGGATAATTTTGTGGACCAGTGTGAGTCCTTTGGAGCCAAACATCACCAGAAACCAAAGAGCTGATGAAGGACTTCAACGATCTTGCATGTCTGGAAAATAAGAAAACTTTGGAACTCCTTGAGTCGAGTCTATTTTTTTTCTCCTGCAGATGACCAATAATTTAAAGTTTGTGGTACATTTATGTATGTTTTTCTGTTTTTTTCTGCATGACTCGCCTACTACTGCTGCCTTCCATGCTGCAGATGGCAAAGCCTTGCCATAGATGTTAAACACGAGACTTAAACAAATTCAGAAGCAGGAGCCCAACAACAATAGGTGTTAACTGAGAGACAGCTGTTTACAAAGTGTGTTTTCATTGTCCACAAGCCACAGCTTTTTTTCTTGGAACCACTATGAGCCAGAATGTAAAAGGCTAAATCCTGAAGACACTAAAAATTTAATAAACTCCTGAGGCTCCAAATCAAAATGTTTTCTTTCAGTTTATGAGATATAGGCAATTTCACTAACACCCTAGAGTCTAGATTGCCTACAACTCAATATGAGAGTTAATAAATGCCAGCCTCACTTTGTTTAGCTGCTACCACATGCAACCTGATGCATTTACTGGTCTTAAAGCTTTTAGTTAAAGCCTATAATCTTGCAGTCTGGCAACTTGGTTTAATCACTCAACATACAGACAGCAGTCTTGTCATGAATCCGAAAACCTCAGTGCTCCTTGTAGTATATTGTTTTTCTTTTTGTCATTTATTCTTGCCCTTTGTATGGAATTGTGTTGTAATATGAGACTCCTGTAGCATTGCATAAACATGGATTATTAAATTATATTATGGGGATCCACAACTTGCAGTCTTTTCAAAATGCACCACTGTGTTTCTGTCATTTTTTTGGAAGTACCAGAAATGGCAAGTTTTCAAAATACCACCACTTTCAAGGTTTTTTGATAAGACCTGGATATTCATAATGTGACACAACACATTTTAATTTGTGTTAAATAAATATTTTTGATCATTAAATGCGGCGTCTCAAGATGCAAGTGCATATTGCTAAGCCACAAGTAATTTATAGGTGGCACATCTAGAGGCAAGCTGTGTGTAAAGTTTGAATTTTTGCACATTTTTGCTAATTAATATGGTGAAAGCTTCACATTCATGCTCAAATACCCCACAAATATTTGGTCAAGATGAGAGTTTAAACCAACAAAACTTGACACAAAAGGGATTTATAAGAAAATGATCCCAGGCATGGATGAGAAGTAATATTTAGAATGGAAATCATGACATTATATTCAGCCTCTGGATTGGCCTTGGCTTTAACTCTATTAAACATTGTGATCCTAACTGGGCCCTAATAATAAAAATGATAGCTTACTGTCTGCAAAAAGTGAATAGTTTTTCTGCAACTTGCTAATGGACATGTCGATGTAGTGCATATATTTTTGAGCATGTGCAGATTTAAAAACCAAACTCAACCCTGCACTAAATGTAAACACCTACTTTTGATTTCTAAAGTCAATTAATTTGTTGTCGAAACTCTTCAAATTCATCATTAAAGGTTCAAAACTAACCATAGCTAATGACATCCCTACCTATGGTGAGTCTATATAAACCAGATCCATCTCCTTCCAGCAAATTCAGTGACACAGTTTCTGCATAACCCAATATTTCTTTCCAGCCACATCTTAAACATTGTTTCCCACCTTGCAAATATAGTTCTGTGCGTCATTTGAAAGTGTTGCCTCATCTGCAGCAAACCTTATGCTGGCAACAAACTCCTATATAACTCCTCTGGCTCCTCTAACTTGGATTTGTGGGCTGCATTTGTGACGCTTCTTCAACACTGCAGCCAAACAAGTGACCACACTACAGATAAAAAGGCCCAGCTTGTTATGCACTTTAATTTCATTTTCAGACTCGTTATTCTAATCAAAACAAGCAAAATAAAGTTTCAGCCCACGTCTGCCCACACATCACAACTAGCTGTCTGAATTGCTGTACATCTTCACAGCGTAACTATAACTCATCTACATCCAGCAGTCAATAGGGGGAATTTTGACATCAATCAGTGACTTTATGTAGGAAACACAGGGAGAACAAATTTACATAACATCCAGCTTAATAAATAGCAGTGTTACAGCGCCCAGAGGGAGGTGAGTCGAGAAAATGATAGAGAATGTAACACAACACCTCCGAATCACACACTAGCTCATTGTCTAATCAGTGTTTTCCAGTTTCCTAATTAGGACTTGAATTCAGACCCTTAATGTAGCCCTTATTGCTTTTCTGTTGCCAATCACCTAAGTACAACACTAAAATAGATGTTATACTTTGTTTTTTTTCTGTGATATGCTGTGAACCTATAAATGTAACCAAAGTGGACATACCGCTGCCATAAATTCACACATCATCTTACTTTCATTAATAGATCTCTTATGTTCGCAGCTCAAATGGTAGTGTGAATCTTCACACAGTCAAGACTAGTCTGTGACTAACAAGTCACAATTTGGTTTAATAAGAAATGTTTCTGCTGTAGTGCTTGACCACACAAGAAGACCTTTTGGTGTGACAGGAAGATATTCTGGGCAAAGAATGGAGACCCTGAGTCTGAACAAATGGTTTCCAGTGCATGAGGAAATGGGCAAAGGTTAATTCAATCAATGTTTTGTAGAATTAATGTTGGAGAAAACCCAGACATGATGCTGTATGTGTATCGTCCTGCGCCCAACAAAAGCAATGCCGTCCAGAGAACAGCAGGGAATCCTCTATGATCCGACTATGATTTCCTCATGTTTCGGTTGTGCTGACGTTGGCTGCAGTTTGTAATAAAATCTTTACTGTTCAACTGAAGTTTGGCCAGCAGAGCTTTTGTTCCTGAAGCATCACCAACATTTTGAAAACTGCCACTGATAAAATACACCACATTGTCTGATGAAATAAAGCTAAGACTGGCAGGGCAGTGTAATGTGGGCTCTAGCAGTAGCACGATCCGACCACGAATGCTCCGACTGCCCATTTCCTCTGTTAACTTTTTTTCATAAAGGCCACTAGAGCTCCAGAATGTGTTCTTTGCAAAATTATATACTTTTTTGAAGAGAGTTTTTGAAGAGAGCAACATTTGTAAATGTGCAAATATAATCAAGGCTTACATTCAAAAGACTTCCAATTGTAACAGCAACAAAAACTAGTTCTGCATAGAACTGACTCAAAGGGACTGAATCGAGATGCATTCAGCACTTTCTGCATTTTAAACTTGTAAACACTGGAAGCATTTTATTTACATTTCATAAAGTTTTGCTGGAGCTGTGAACATTTTGAAAAACTGCAGTTATCAATACTGTATGAGGGAAAGTATACACGCAGACTTGTGCATGTCTAAAAGGTATCAGGATGCTTAGTACTTGTTTTGTATTTCAGTTTTGGTTTCTGGAGTCCAGAAGATCTTACTTCAACAATTTACAATCCAAATACTTTAAGGGAAAGGCATGCAGTTTTGTGGTTTGCTATTTTTATAAGAAGGCTTCTAAAAGGTTAGCTCTTGGTTTTACTCAGGGAAAGCCTGACTTCTGTGGTCAACATTAACATGACAAACATCAAGGAGTACACATGTTGTTTAGAATAATTATGGTCAGTGTTGTATAAAGTACTGCAGAGTCAGGTAAAAGTATAGGTACCTCTCCAAAATATGACTTTGGTAAAAGTCCAAGTCACTGACTGTAATGTTACTTGAGTTAAAGTCTTAAAATATCAGAATTTTCTTGTACTTAAGTATGGAAATTACAGTAAAAATTGATGTACTCAAGTAATGTAATAAAAAGTATAAGTAAAAAGTAAAACAAGGCAAATGCAGTTTGAATGACATTTTTTATATTTTGGTGAACTTGTCAAATACACTTAAAATAATAAACACAACCAAGTGCTGGAAAAATTAAATCTGCTAATAGATAAACCTGCAGGCATCATTTGGTTAAGAAAATTAGGTGCTTTACCTACAGCACAAGGTAACTTAACCTGCTTTACCACTGAACCAGCTTCTGTGGTATGGGGCTCCATTTGTGTCCGACTTTGTTGCAGCCAATCAGTAGGTGGGGTCAAAACACCAGCGTTTCTCCCTCTCTCTCTTTTTTGTAACAAGTAACTAAACCACACATTGAAAACTTATAGGAGTAAAAGTATGCAATCAAGCTCGGAAATATAGTGAAGTAAAAGTTATCAAAAATTTTCATACTCGAGGAAAGTATGAAGTACTCCAAAATATACTTAAGTAAAGTAGTGAAGTGTTTTTACTTCGTTACTATACAACACTGATTATGGTTGATTTATATTATATGAAAATAAAACAAAAAATAATCAACTGGCAAACCTGATTGTGTGGGACGTCTGGCGCACTTGGAGGCCACCTGTTGGATTGGGGTCTTTTTAAGCAGCAACCTAGTGGATTTATGCCTTGGGCCGGCCATGCATTACATAGAATATACACTATAGACACAGAGCAAAACTAGGTAGGGATATTTATATATCTGACAATAAATGTTCCAGTTTATTATTGTTGTTGTTGTTGTTTTTGGTGGTAATATATTGTCTTCACGCCTCCTCTCCGCTGACGCGCCTCTCCGCTGTCTGTGGCCGCGAGGCTCGCTCTCGCCTGAGCGCGCGCTCCTCGGTCGGCTCTCTAACTGGGTGTCGCCGTGAAGCTGTGAATGAACATTAATGTGGGATCTAATGTGCTTTTCGCGCCGGATGGTTTTCCTCGGCCATTTCATTTCTGCTTCGGAAGCCGGGTAAGTTAATTTCTGGCAAGTTCTGCGCATAATGGGACCCAGGCTGGTGCGTATTTTGATTAATTAAGGAAGCGAATTTAAGAAGTACTTTCTGGACGCAGACAGGTTTAATATTTATAGGTGTCTATTCGGCTCAACTGATATAGATGTTTTGTTTCTGTTTTTCTACTCACACCTATGTGCTAAATTTACACACAATTATATATTTTTTTATAAATCATAAGTATTGTCTCCCCACGCAGTTTAATAAAGTGTTATAGTGGCGAATTTCGAAGACCTCAGGCTCACATACCCTTACATTTGTGCCAACATATATTTAATTTAAGTTTTTTTTTCCTCTCAGGTCAAAAATATTGACTGTAACACACAAAATAATTGAAGACTGGCTTTAATTATGCAAGAGACCAAATAAATAAACATACCTTCTGCAGGTATGGAGTTTACTGATTGACTCCCTCAAATTTAATTAAGATGGAGCACAAATGAAAAGATCTTTCTTTTTCTGAGGGTTTGATTGGAAGGGAAAGGTTGTAATGAATGTGTTGCTGGATGGACCCAATGCCTGCCCATAATAAGACTCCCATCTGATGGAGACTTTTATAGCACCACATCCTTCAAATACTTTCTGGGATTCATGAGGGAATCCATTTAGCTGCAGTGTTTGGGTTCTTTGAGAAACAGAAGGTTCACTTTATTTTCAGGAGCAGCCCCAAAGAGATCAGCTCCACAACACTGCATTAACTTTGGCATGTAGGAGAATGCATGAGGTTTGCATGTAATGAACAAATTGTATGTGCTCCAGTGTTTGCAAAGGATTCGTTTACTGTCGGAATTGGATGGTACTACAGAGATAGCAGAGGAATCAAAGGGCTGAGAGACTTGAAAGCTCTGTTGTATAATTGTGAGGACCTGTGTGCTCAGCATTGTGGACGTGCATCTCACCCAGAAATCAAAACAGAAATTTGATGTTGGAGATTTTTTTATATAATTGAAGAAAAACAAAAAACTCAATTTTAGTTTATTTCAAATTTGTCTGTTTTAATGTAAATGTAAACCAATGTAAAATAATTGCATTTGGGATTTTCTGCACATTGTAGTAAGAAAATTACTGTGATAGAGCAGGTTATACAGAAAAAAAAATTAAGCTATAAAATGTTATTCTATGGCTGCAGAGATGAAGCTGTTCAGGGCCATACAGAAGTTGAAAACCCCCCAAACCTTTTCATAACTTGTTGCATTAGAACAAAAAATGTCAGTGTTATGTGGAAAACCAGCACAAAGTAGCAAACAATTTGGAAGTGGACAGAAAATGTAGTTGGTTGACCAAATGGATGGCAAATTCTGAAAAGTGTGGCATGCATTTCTGTTCAGAAGCAGCCATTCTGTCAATTACACCTGCAAGGATTTAGTGGCATGTCACTGCCAGCTTTTCACATCTAGAGACAGATATTTGTTCTTTAGAGTTCAGTCTGATCTGATGGACAGCATCTCTGAACACTAGTGCAGATTTTTAATTGTATTCAGGTCTAAACCTTTATGGGCTGTTTTAACACATGTTCACAGCTGTATTTGAACTATTCCAATGCAGATTTGGCTGTATGACAACTTCTGCCACAGCTTCAAGGCTTTTGCAGCTCTTTCTCCAGATTTGCCTTGTATTTAACTCTCTCCCATCAACTCTCCCCAGAGTTTCTTGTCCCCGGAAAATAAAACAAATCACCCATAATTAAGCTGCCACCATAATGCTGTGTTCAAAGTTATATGCATTCGTACTTTATCGTCTCACATAATACTTTGCGTGAAGAACAACATGCCCACTTTTTGTTTCATCTGACCGAATAAACTCCTTTTAGCATTTATTGCTTTTGCCACATTTGCTTGGAAAACTTTGAATGGGCCTTTTAAAAATGGCTTTCTTCTTACCACTCTTTCATGGAGGTTTGTAGAGTCCACAACTAATAGTTGTATTGACAGATTCGCCTACCTCATTTGTAGATCTCTTCAGGTCCGCCATCGCTAATGTTAGCCTCTCAGCTGCTTGTCTGAGTAATGTGCTTCTTTCCTGGCATTTATTTTTATGTGGACAGCCAGAATTTGGTGGGTCTCTACTTATACCATACTTCTGGACTGAACTGTGCTGTGTGAGAGGTTCAAAACCCTATTTGAAACACCAAACATGTCTGTCAATTTGTCTTTATGAGACTTTTTCTTCACTAACATTTTATTACAAATGTCTAAGGCCTTTAACAGAAAAGCTGTTCTTATCCCAGAATTCAATTAAAAGCAGCTGACCTCTGAAGGCAAGTGGTGACACTTGGTTTTATTCAGGAGTTTTTGAAAGGAGTCAATATTTCCATGCTACACTTAATTGTAGAAAGCTATGTTACCATAGTACTTTAAGGACCCTCTTGCTTTAACATTTTAAACATTGAAGGATGTCGAACTCTACGTAGCAATGAAAATACATTTACTACTGATTTTTAACTACGCTGAAGTAGTTGTGTTGAAAACAAAAATAATGGACCATGATGAGAAGCAGAGTCAAAGCAAGGTCAAAGTCATGTCTGGTGATAGTCTGTGGCCTCGTTGCAGAAAGCAATCAGTGCATTTGATTCAGTGCAACTCATTTAGACTGATATGAAACCAGTTGCCAGTGGAACAGCTGCAGTTTCTCTCTTCTTTTCCTTCAAACATTTACATACTACATCAAGCACAAATAGGATTGCTGAATGTGTTTGTTTCGATTCTTTACACAAGACTGCAGCATACTTTCAAAATGTAAGTATAGATGGTATTTCCAAACCGGTTAGTAATTAAAACTTCAAATTAATTTTAAGGCAGAGGGAGACAGAAGATAAGGTTATTTTAAGCATACGAGTGGAAAACAAACTGGCTTACAAACACTTGAAGGCGAACATATGTAATATCATTGCTGTAAAGTGGCCAAAGTCACCCTTGGAGTAGAATACAACTTTAACTCCTCCACATCGAGAGAAATAAGAGGTGTTTCTGGCAACACATCAGGATGCCTCCTGGGCACCTACGTTTGGAAATCCTCCATGCACATCCCACTGGAAGGAGACCACAGGGCAGCTCCAGAAATTGCTGGAACAACTATAAATCCCTGGAACTCTCAGTGCCTTGGGATTTCTCTGAATGAGTTGGAGAGTGGCACTGCATGTCTTGGTTTTTGGCCTGGAACTGTTACCTTTGTAACCTGAACTCTGATAAGCAGGAGAGGATGGAGGGATGAAATTTGTTCTCCTTTCTACTCAACCTCACATTGAAGGTAAGAGTCTTAAAACCACTTTTAACTTTTATTGTGCAGGAAGTTAAAAGTGACTATGACTAAGACTTTTAGTGTTAGATTTTTTTATGGAGTTGCATGTGGTTACTGAGCAATAACTACCTCGTCTTTAGTTTTCCTTTGAGAATGAACAGATTTCTTTCTCGCTTTAATATTTAGCCCTTACACAACTTTTTTTTTAAAGACATGATATTTGTTAAGCAGCTTAACTCTGATCAGTGACTAATGCAGGCATAAAAGACTCTACACAAAGACTGAACCTGTGCTGTGTAACTACATAACAGACAACTTACTTAAAAGTAAATATTTGCATTTCATGGACTTGTAGCCAAGAGCCTACCAAATAGTGCATAAATTTAATTGGTTGTCTACAAAAAATACTTTAAAGATTAAGAAGCATCAGATTTACCACATTCTGGACAAACATGGAGATTCCAAAGAGCTATTAACTGAGTCATAAAATTGATTGACAAAGTGAACCATAAAACACTTTTAGGTACTGTGTAGGCTTTCTTTTTTCACTTTCTTCTTTTCCTTATTTGTTTCTTTCTTCCTTCTTTTCACCAGTCATTTTGTCTTAAGTTGTCATATTTAAATAAAGTAATTATTACAGATTGAGGTGAAATATTGGGCTACAAATCCCAAACTAAGACAAAAAGCTTATTGAAGGACTTCAAAGTATTATGGAAGTGTGATAAAATATATTTTGGTTGTAATGAGGAATGATTCATGTCTCTTTTTTACAGT
Organism: Micropoecilia bifurca; assembly: GCA_903067075.1. Lineage (NCBI taxonomy): Eukaryota > Metazoa > Chordata > Actinopteri > Cyprinodontiformes > Poeciliidae > Micropoecilia > Micropoecilia bifurca. The sequence continues at coordinate 55,353 of CAEGAF010166987.1, read as the reverse complement.
AAATGTCTTGTGAGACAAACTAAAAACACTGCAACAAACAAAGTAAAACAGAACGGTGTTATTGCAATGGGAGAAACGCATGTCAAACATTCACAATAACTATCAGTTTTAGTAATTTATCCATATACAAAAAGAAAAGACGGAAGCGTCCTTACTTCAAAAACTGAATTTGTAACTTAGAATTAAATGCATAGAAGTTAAGAATTTTAGATGTGAAACTGTTCTCTGCTTGTTTTTACTTATTTCACTGAATATTTTACTGACTTTAAGAGATGAATCACTGAAAGAAAGCTGGCAAAGAAAATACACCAAATGAGTCAAAGTGAGGGTGTAGGAGAGACGCTATTCAATCTTTTTAAAAATATTTATATATATAAAAAAACATTTTATCACACACATTCATCAAGTTTTCTTGTTTATTCTGTAGTGACAGGTTATACTCCAGCAAAACTAAACTTTGCTTAAATGTGTGTGTTTTTTTTTTCAGGACTGTGTTAGCCTTATTCATTAGGCTGTATCCTGTGATGGACCTGTCAAGTCAGATTTCCCAGTGGTTCTAAACTTTTCAGCTTCTAACATTAAAATGTATGTCCAGAGAGAGTCTAATGGTTCCCAATCCAGGGGAGTTACAGTCCATTCAGTGATTTCTAGGGCTACCCTGTGGTGTCCTTTCAATGAGCTGTGCCTGGAAGACCTCCAAAATTAGGTGCCCTGGAGGCATCCTGATCTGATGCCAGGAATACCTCCGTTTATTTCTTTCGATGCAGTGGAACGCCACTACCCTGACTAATGACAGGAGCAGGAGATCATGACCGTATGACACCAGTTCTGGCCTCCATCCATTGGCTTCATGTTCATTACTAGATGCATTTAATTATCTTGTTGAATGTTTACAATGCCTCATGGGTTGTCCTTGCTTCTTAGGAACTTTTACACCACTTTAGGCTACAACAATAGCACTCGGGTCTACTACCCAGATGTCCCATAAACCAAACATTAAAACACAGCTGACTTTTGCAGTGTTTGTACCTTTTTCATACAACTATCTTTCAGTCATGTTTGTTCTGTTTTAAATACGAATTTTTCCTTTAATTTTTTTAAAAATTATTTTTAGATTGCTTTATTTTCAGCTGATATTTATCTTTTTTATTGTCTGAGTGGGCATATCTTGTCATTGGTCCAACTTGCTTAGTTTGAAATGCCCTTTATAAATAAACTCACCTTGACAATTATGGTAAAAATTGGATTTTCAGTGTTACCATTCTGATCCAAAACTTTACAGCCTTTTGAGCAAGTGGATCGCAATCAGGTCGTAAACTAAGATTCAAAACACAAGAAAAAAAAGGAAGAGAGATAAAACAAGCCAAGAAGGCATTTATTGGAAACTATTTAAACTCAAATGGCGTTCTGGCATTGAACGTGACGGGATTGTTGAGAAGCACAAATGACATCTCACACAAAGCGCCATAGCTGCCCAGGTTGGACTCAGTACGGCATTCATCTTAAATTTGATCAAAGTCGAAATAAATAAAGTAAGTTGCTAATGAGTCCTTTTTCGATACCTTAGGTTCCGTTTTGAGGTGTCTTTGCTTTTCCACTTTTGTACATCAAATGTTGACGCTAAAATGTTGTTTTTGATAACACACCTATTGTTTTGGGTTTTTTTTTTTTTCTTTCTTTATGTATTGGTAAATATTTTCCACTCTTGAGATTTTTATTAGGATTATTTAGTTAAAAAATATACCTGATTTACAGGAGACAATCTCAGAACTGTGTTTCACCATCTATAATCTACTCTGAGATCTTGCTTCAACCATGTACTATTTTAGTTGAGGCTTTTTGTTTTATACAGTTTTGAAAAAATTAGTTTAGCTGAATTTGGAGTTGATGTTAATACACATTATGCTGCACACAATAGAGAAACATGATGTACGGCTTTTTATAAACATGCACCACATTTATCTCTTGATGGCAGACACTGGAAATATGTATTTTGAGATTTGTTGGGTTGTTTTTTTTAGCGCTGCCTATTATGAAAAAAGAAATCCAGAACTTTGAGGAATTAGCATTTAATTAATTGTCACCATTCCATGGGAAATGAGAATTAAAATTAAGGCTAGCTGCCAAGTGAAACCACATGCTAGACAGTTATTCTTGTTTCATCATTGGGATTTGAAGACCTTTGAAGGTTCTTCAACACCAGACTAAAAACAGCAGCACGGCCTCATCAGCCATCCGTTGAGTTTTGTGTGTCCGTGTGCTGATGAGGGGAAATACACCAGCAGTAGAAGAAGAGGCAGAAGAGGCAGGTTGGGGGTGCATGTAATTTGTCAGCTTGCATGAGTAGCAGAAATCAATTCAGGAGAGTACACAATAACTGACTCGGTAAAGGTGAACTCCTTACTGTGAGTAACCTTTAGGCGCTAAGGTGGCAGGTTTGAAGAGGTCATAAATCATCTGGCCATATATAATACTGTAAAGTGGACCTTGTCCGAAACCTTGAGAGATGGTCTTCCCCCATGGCATCTTTTATGAAATTGACTCCTAATGGAACAAAAGCTTAAAGCCCCTCTAGTAGCACCTACAGCTTTTAATGTCCATTACAATGAGTGTAGATAGGATGTCCAGTACTTTGTTATTTAATGGTCACAAAGCCGTATGTACCGCTTCATGTTTTGAGGGTGGAGAGCAGAGCAAGGCAGTGAGTGTGTATTCCTATACGGCTCTCCTATGTCTGCCTATACACGGCGGGCGATATTAAATATCTAGCTCACATTTATAAGCCATTAGGGGGGCTGAAATCTTCTAATTTGTCCAGAATAAATGTTTAGATCCAGTTCCCAAACTTTTTCTGACTCTTTTTTGTAAGATTGAAATTTCCTAACTGATGCTATAGAGGATGATTCGGTTTTCATCATTTGGTAGTAATAAGGATGATTTGATTTGGAAAAATTGCCTAGCAACAGTAATATTCTTTGCAATGTCACATTTATAAATTATTTTCATGCAAAAGATACATTTTTTCAATAAAACTTGCCTTTTATATTATACAGTCTACATATATTTTTGGCGAAGAAAAATATATATAACTTTACATTGCAGTTTAGCTTAAAGTGTAGTTGTGATTTCCTGTTTACTTACACGTTCAATATGCACAAAGTAACAGTTTCAGAACAGATTAACTTTTTCCCATCATACTATTCCAGCTGCTTAAAGCCCTTTTAATGAGATCCCTGAGAACGTGACTGACTTTCACTCTATACAGAGAATAATGTAGTGATACTTCTCCTCTTCCTAGGCAGTAGCCAGCAGTTAATTGAAATAAGGCTGTTGCATTATTCTCAAACTGATTGAAAATAATAAACTTGATGAATGGAAATATTCTGAGATGTGAAAAACACAGACATTAGTGGCGTGGAAATTACGGGTCTCAGAAAATATTTAAAGCAAAGCAGGAATTTAAACTTGAAGCTTTATATAGATTATGTTTCTGGCAGTGACATCGTTCTTATGAGATGTACTTTTTTGTAGTTTGAGTTTCAGAGACATAATTTTAAATTCTATTAAATGAATTAAATGACGTTCACTACTCTAAAATCTAATTTTGAGAGATTTTTTTCCTTTTCTTCCCTTTGCCATCAGATCCAAACCAATTGAAATCAGTTTGCTTATCACTCAAAAGGTGCAGCAAAATGTAATAATCTTAGTCTAACATTTATGTGAAATTCTTAGTTGCTTTTGGCCTCCATGGACTACTGTGTGTTCTCAGTTTGGCTCTGCTGTTGATCTATTTTTGAGAAATACATCAGAGTTTTACAGATGGCAAAGGAATGATGCCGTATAAATACAGAACTGCTCTTGTTAGCAGCCTAGACATATTTATCATGTAATATTTCAACCAACTGTCAACACTGTTTGCAAAATAGTAGGGTTAGCCGAGTTTCTATATCTACAGTACCATAACTGCTTTTGCGGACATAAATCATGGAGAGAAGTTGTTGCTGGACCTAAATACTTTACAAATTCTTTGTAAATATATATAAATAAGAACATTTTTATATCAGCAAACTAGCTAAGAGTTCAAGAAATTTGCATGCATATGCACATCCTTTGAATTTGAAATTCTGTATGGCTTCAAAGGGGCAATTAATTAGTACAGTTATCTGTGTGGTGATCTGACATGATGCTGCCCTTCAGCCACTCCATTTGTGACAAGTATGGGGTGGTATGGGATTAGCACAATAGTAATTTTGAGTCAAATGTTTTATTTTTTTGTTGAAAGTGGCTTGCTAATCAGCTTGACTGCTGTAGTTTTTTTTCTTGTATGACTTTCATTAGTAAACACAGACATTTTGCATTATCCTACTTAAATATTTATCTTTGGTTTTAAAGACAAAATAAAATATATTTGTCATTTTTGAGCGAGTTTTATCACATTTGAATTGGTTGCTGAGTGAGCTGTACTTTTGTCTGCAGATACAAAAACCTGGATGCTTAAATTCTGAGGAGGAGAGGAGAAAAATCTAATCTAATCTGATTAGTGCATTTCAGAATGGAAACAAATGGAAAGACGCTTAGTCCAGTCATGAATTTCAGGTACTCTAAGTCCAACATACTATAAAACAATTATCCATGTTGTTCAGTTAGAAAGCACAAGGTCTGAATACAAATTTCCCAGTTTTAATTTTTTTTAAATTTAGTTCAAAACTACATCCAGTTAAAAGGTGTATTGATTTCCTCTCTCAGTAATTCCATTAAGTGTTTGTTTTAGCAGAGGATGTCAGTAAATTTGTTCACTAAGGACAAGACTACTTAACAAACTAAGGTCAAGACTGCTCAACAAACTGAATGTTTAAAAATGAGAAATGAAGCCATGCATTGTTTTTTTTGTTGTTTTGTTTTTTGTTGAAGCCGAGTAAGATGGGCAGAGATGTTATGACAGCAGCTGATGGAAAAACTCTCTTACTTGCTGTGAGCACGTAGAACGTATGATTTATTGCCAAACGCATTTGGCCTTGTGGCGCCTATCCTCCATGCAAATTTGAGGAAGATTTTACTAAATTAACATTATCATATTTTTTACTTGTAAAAAGTCAAAATGTTACAACTGACCATTTTATATTTAAAATAGAAAAATAATTTCATCCTTTGAGAAATCACCTTGACCTCCCCGACCTATTGCAGCTGCTTTTCAAAGCTTTTGCCTTTGTGTGTGTGGGAGGGCTGTGGATGTAGGCATAATAACGTTGCATCAGAATTAGTACATATTGTGCATTTATGTTATGCAGTATGTGTGAGGATGAGCATTATCAATTCCCACAGTGAGAAAACACAGCTTAAGCATTTCTTCAAAAATAATAATAAGCTTGCTAGTGATATGTTTATAAGTCAGGTTGGAAATAGGCTGGGTGGAAATTTTCTCCCTCAGGTCTTGGAATTGAAGTGAGGCTGATAAATACTCAGATGTTTATATTAGCCGACTCCTCGGACTAGAGCAACCTGAAGGCACATTTTAAGAGTGCTATTTTGGTACTTTTACAAAGGTCACGTTTTAAATCATACAGTTACATCTCAATAAATTACAGTATCACGGGAAAACATTTATCCCGGTACTTCAATCATGTTAAGGCCTACGGGGAAGACTGCTATAACAGCCAACAGTCGTTGACACTCTCCAAATTGAGAGTGAGCCACAAAAGGTCATTGCTAAAGAAACTATCACGCAGTGTGTTATGCAAGTACATTAATGGAAAATTGAATGGAAGGAAAATAACGGGGTGGGGGGTTGGGGGGGGGGTCCAAGTAACAGGGAAAACCACAAAATTGAGAGGATTGTGAAATAAAAACTATTCAAAGGTTTGGGGGAAATTCATGAGGAATGGACTATGGGAGGAGTAAAAGCCTCAACAGCTACCATGCAAAAATGCATTGGTGTATAAGTCACTGTTGAATCAAAGATGTGAGAAGTATGTTCCTTGGGCTAAGGAGAATTCAGAGCATTTATTGAGAGGTCAAAATAAAGGTCACATTTCCTTTGGAAATCAAGGTTTCAGTTTCTAGAGGATGAGCAGTGAGCCACAAAATCCATATTGTTTGAGGACCAGTCAGAAGTTTCCACATTCAGTGATGATTTGAGGACATCTTCTATTGCAGACTAATTGGGCTCTCTCAAGTCCTAAGTAAAACTATTTTTATATTTGTATGATGCGATATAATTTTATGAGAAACTGAGTTTGGGGTTTTCATTACCCATAAACCCGGGGCTAATCAATAAAATAAGCAAACACTTAGAAAAATATTGCCCTGAGTTTGATTTAGCTACATGTACGTTTGAGTTTTTCAACTCTGTATCTTTCTGTTAAAGTTTCGCATAGTGTTAAACTTTTGCCTTCAGGTTAGAGATGCTCTCATTTTCAGAAAGTAGGTTGCTCTTAATTACTCATGTCACCGATCTTACACAAAACTGGACATTTGCACTCAAAAAGGAAACTGACTGTGGGGTTATGAAGAAACCCGAGTAATAACCCACATTTTGATGGGGAAAAAAATTACTTCTATGTGCATAAACATGACTGGTGGACGTACTGTGGGAGCAACTGATTACTGATTTAAATTGGAAATATGAATGATGTTAAATATTGTTTTCAATAAAGAAACTGATGTGCATGTGAACATGGTCACTGGTAGAATTTTCAGCTCTGTGCTCATGAATAAAGTGAGCCCAGTTGGTCCAGCAGACAACCAGAGTAAACATTGTTAAGGAATTTGAAGAGACGATTTGAGTTTGATCCAGGTTTTTAAATAAAAAACAAAATCATCATCAGATACAATTTGGCTGTGAACAACCTTGTGCTCCAATAAGCCCCTTCATGTTGCAACATTTTATCAACCTGTTTACTGACAAAAGAAGTTAGATATTTTAAGAAATGTCTTTCTTAACCATGCAAAGTTAGATTGAATATGTTTCCAGGAAGCAGCTATGAAGCCGCCCTTTTCGGCGTATGTCTGGCCAGGCTGATCTAATCTTTTTGCCGCAAACATTTTTGATGAGAACATCATTGATTTTTTCGTCAGGATTCAGTACTGCATGTAGACATTACTTACTGTCAAGTTGTATTACATCAGAACAACTTTGTGTGCCCTAAATGTGGTATGAATAAACATAAATATGGTGACTGCAAAGAATTGTTTAAGTCCGAAAGAAAGCTGAATAAAGGGCTGCCTTTCTTGTGTTCAGTTTCTTTTTATTTAAATAATTTGAATTTATGTGTGCTGGCTTGTTAATACTGAGTGTTGTGACGGAAAGAGCTGCAGCAATCAATCAATCAATACCTTATATGTTGTCCTGTCTCCATTGGGACAGAAGATCCTCCTATCCACTTTAGAAAATAGCCTGTCCATTTGGAGATTGCTGTGGCCTGAAGAGACCATTTACAATAAATGTAACTTAAAACTATTGCCAAACTATTACAAGTTAAACATTTAAATATTTTGAGTTTTGCAAAATACATTACCATTAAGTGAGCATATAGTTGGTACTAGGTTTGTTATCCTGCACTAGGATTCCCACAAATATAAAGCTATAACCATGTATGAAATTTAGAAGAACAAGAAATGCTTCATTGGTTGAATGATCATAACAGTTTCTGTCTGTTATGTCTGCATTATTATTTTTGTTAAAGCCTCTGGTGTAAATAAAACACTTTAAGCCACTTCTGATTAGCTCCAACTTATTAAACCCTATCCATCAATTTGGAAAATTTACTTTTCAGAATATTTTCTTACTTAACAAGATATGAAAACTCCTTTGTGATTTCATATGCACCTTGGGTTATGACATATGTACCTGGAAATTAGTATGTATTTTCCAGGCCCATATGTCATTTCACAGCATCAAGTAATTATGCACCTTTGTTATAAAAAGGCTGCATATATCAAATATAAAATATATTTCATTTTGGAAGTTGATGCCTTCAAATTGGACTCAGCATGTCATCACCACAGTGCCTTTATACATTTTACAGTCATTCTTAGGAGTGTTGAACTGAGAGGTCGTTCATATGATAAGCTCAGCAGATTCACAGTACCAACCGGTTGGTGTTTTATAATTTCTAATTTGCTAATGTCATTCTCTCATCAAAAAACATACCTTGAATGTTGCTTTGACTCATTCGTTCATGTTTGTGAAATTCTGGAATCTCCCATGGCAGCCATTTGGGGGTGTCTTAGTGCTTGTATAGCACATTTCAGCAGCAAGGTGGTTCAAGATGCTTTCCATAACAAAAAAGAAAACCCACAAAATTGCAAAGTTACAAAGAAAACGTTGTACAATTTTACAGTCAACAGTTGTACGATGCGGCAATTCTCTACCCAAAGCTCTACCTTGGAGCCAACCTTCAATTTTCCTAAGAACGGTTGTGAATGACATCATTGGGTGGCATGATGGAGCTTTGTTGTGGTGACCTGCTTAAAGCATGCGAGATTCTTAAGGAGAGAAAGGCCAAATTCAAGGTCACATTTGCTTCAAGTTGTTTTGACATATGTAACATTTACATAACAACTGAGGTAACATATTTGCTTGATTTGGCTAAAAATTGGACATCGTCCCTGGTGCAATACATAATATCCCCTTTCTCACATTGTAGACTGTGTCTTATGTTTGTCTATTTCTTCTGACTCCAGCTCCAGTCGACATCCTGTCAATCTCCCTCATACCTTTCAATGGCCTATGCTTTACATTCAAGGCTCTGTTTATCCCAGGTATTTGTGCATCTTTCTCCGCCACTTATTTCTGCCACTCATGTTTCCATAAATATACGTGGTTACAACATTCTGTGAACATCCGGCTTCTTTAGCAGTAAACTTTTGCAGCCCAGCTTTCTTGTGGAAGGTGTCAGAGACTGTCTACTGTCAGGAGAGAGCTGTCAAGTCAAAACTCTTCTCCGTTACTGTCTAGATCATGAGCTGGATATAACGTAGCATTTCTGTTTTGGGTTCTATTTAGCTGTGTGCCATAACCACGAAACTGGAAAAAAATAAACTCTTGAAAAATATCTGTCTGTGTGTATTATAAACTGGTTAAATAGATGAGTATTTTGATATTTTTAAAAATATTTTTTTAACTTATTGAAATGCACTTATACAAAGTCAAATTAAATAAATTATAATATGTTGATTTGATCAGCACTACTAAATAGATGATCTATATAGCTAATTTTATCCTTCACCCTAGATGTTTTTTTTTTCTTTTTTACACATTTATTTATAATTACTCAATTCAGTCCTTTTCATAGTATAAATTTTAACTTAACCATTGTGCGTGTGAGAACTGAGGCAAACATAAGAGAACTGAGGCAAATGATAGACGTGATACGGTGTGGAGTCAGTTGGACCCCATTTGTAAACACAAGAGTTAAGTGACTATGACTAACTGTGTTATTAGCAAGAGCTATGTTGGGTGAAGTTCAGTTATAGAAGTAGAATCTAACACACCTATATTTCCTAATCCCTTTAGTAAAAATGCGCACCATGAAAGAAAAAGAAAGTATGTTAATTTGTTAAAAAAAAAGTCATCCATTTGTCTGCAGGCCTTACTTTGATATCTTTCTCAAATTGGGAGCGTCAGCACAGTTAAGCTTGAAACTCACTCACCCATATGATAATAACCCAGAAATTCACCTTCTCAAGGAGGAAGAATAATGATTAAAAAATGTCTTTTGTCTGTGTTTAACACCTGATGCAATGTTTTTGACATTGTTTTGTTTTACAATGTTGTAGGAAGCATGTTTTATATTTTCTAAGTTGCTGAACTGCTTTCTTCTAGCAGTTGTAGATATTAATCAGTTTCCAGCAGTGAGAAGTGTGCTCTGCTATAGTGCTACAGTAGTACAGCTCTGCAAACGTAAACTTAAAGAGGTATTTCCAACAATACATGCAAAGTCCTGAATTTTTGGATCATTTTGTCTGCCTTTGTGCAAATTTTTATTTTGTGTTTTTTTTAATTGTTTCTTTTTGCATGCAGTTTATAAAATATTGACAATGTTATTGTCACAGCTCAGTGTGAGTTGTGAAAGCTCGCATGCTTTTACATATTCAGTGTTCCTCCATTCCTTTGTGCAGAAATAGGGAGAAAATCCTAACACATTACGCTCTTCTTAACTAATTTCATCAATCTGAAATACCAAATTATCTAAATACCCTCAGGTTTAAATGGGATCAATATTAAAAGTTGACTTGTTTGTTTGTGTAATTTGCAATTGTATTTCCACAGTTCCATCTGTGTCGCTTGATGTTGTATTAATACGCTAGTTAAATTTTGATAAAGATGGAACCTTTGATCTTGTCATTTCATCTGAAGGATGAAAGACATGTAAAGGGGGCACATTTCTGCAGGCTGTCAAGTGTCAAACCTTGCTTATCTTAAATATTTGATTTGATTTTGAAATTGAGTTTTTTTTTATTTACTTTATTTATTTTACAAATGTTAAGAGGTTATTACAACACACTTAGACTTTGAGTGTGTTGTAATGACCCACTCATTAGTGTGTCAGTGTTAATTTTCAAACACTAACCGTTTTGAATCTATCTACATACACAGCTAGTCTAAAAAATTGCACACAATGTGTCAAAAAAATACTTTCTCTGTCAACGTCCTACACTTTGATCATGTCCATTCACTGTCGTATTTTTTATTTCATTTTTTCAGAATATTCCTTTTGTTGCCATGGAAGCTATTTTGGTCTTCTTGTTGAATCATTAACTGAAACAAGTGATGTCTGTAGTACGTTAGATGTTCTGTTTTTCGTGACATCCTGGATGAGTTGTTATTGTACTTTTGGAGTAATTTGGTAGGATGGTCAGTCCTTGGGATGTTCACAGCTGTCGACTCTTTTCTCTATTTGTGAATAACAGCTCTCACGGTGGTTACCCTTTCCAAAGTCTTAACTGTGTGACCCTTTTAGGCTGGTAGTAATTAATGATGTGTGTGTGTGTGTGTGTGTGTGTGTGTGTGTGTGTGTGTGTGTGTGTGTGTGTGTGTGTGTGTGTGTGTGTGTGTGGGTGTGTGTTCTAACATTCAAGTGTGACTCTTTAGAGCAAAGACACAAGAAATCTAAAATGGGGCCAACACTTCTCATTGATGCATATTTAAAATTAGTTTTTAAGACTCATTAACCTTTGGTGACACCCTAATGGTTACCTATAAAGATATTTGAAATGAATGGCTTTATTAAGTCATATGGTAATACAACTTTTAATTATTAATTTGTCTTTAGATAACACGTTTTGCTCATTTTTGGAAGTTGTCATGAGAAAACAAATGGCTCTTTCTGTTGTTTAGTTAAGGGGAGTTTTGCCCCAGTTAACAACACTAAAGAGATGAAATTAACTATTTCTACAGTTAAAAGTTAAATGTCTCATCTCTTGTTTTAGGGACTTGCTGCAATTATTCACTTCTAGACTAGATGTGTTATAGATGTGTTATACAATATTCAACTTCTGCTACATTAAAACCTATCAGTTGATGTTAGTGGGGCCTTATGAGATTCACACTCCAGTCAGCACTATATACATGTGTCTTCAACTCCAGTACTGCAGGGACAGTGACTTGCAACTTTTAGATGTGTCTCTGCTTCAACACATGAGTCCAATACTCATTAGCAGGACTTTAGAGAACTTGATTGCATGTTGGTAATTCTCTCATTTGCTTAGGTGTGTTGGACCAGGGAAACATCTAAAAGTTGCATCCATCAACCCTTGAGGACTGGAGTAGAAAACCCCTGTGTTTCAAGTTTTGAATATTGTTTTAGTTTATTTTCCCCTGGCAAAGTGGACCAAAAGAGACAATTGTCTGTCATCTGAAAAGTAAAAAAAAAATAGTTGCAGATGGTTTTCAGGGGGATGCAGCACTCCTGAAACAGCTAACATGTTGGAACAACATCACTGAGCAGGACACAAAGGTTGAAAGTTCAAGACAACAAATGTGCCTTGTTTTGAGTGCAGACCTCCAGCCCACTGAATATTTGTGAAAATTGTGTTTTACTTTACACAATCTAGGTTACGGACCAGGATTCCACTGTACATGATGTGAAGACTCGTGACCAAAAATTAGCAAATTAGCCAAAGTGCTATAAGCTCACTTAACCTCTAAATGGCAAATCAGGTTCTTCAGACACAAAATCACAAAAGACAACAAAACTTGTTTTACACAAAACTCTGACAACATGTATGTATAGAGCATTATTTCTTCCTTTCTCACCATAAATTTGAGATAGATCAGAACAACATCCCAGTAATTGCCGTTAATTTAGCAGCACAGAACCATCCAGCATTGTAAAGCCGGAGTTGCTCATCTTGCAAACATCTGAATACTTGCCACCCTCCATGTTTTAGAGCAATATCTCTCTCTGGATAACCTGTTCTTGTTGCCAAACATACAGTATGACAGTCTTGACTCTATAGTCACATGCACTCCTACTCTTACTTGGCTCCAGATAATTTCCTTATTACTTAATATAGGCTTCACTGCTTCACATTCCTCACTTTGAGAACTCCCAGAATTTTTGATTCAGTTTTGCTCGTCACTCACGAATCTTCACAATAAATTGTAAAAGCTGAGCTTTATCAGATAAAATCTAAAGATATAATATTTCAATATATTCTCACTTTCTATTTTTTTCTCTCGTTTTAGTCGAATGTGCTACTGAGGAAACATTTTTAGCCAAAAGACCCTGAATCTGATCATTGATTCAACATGAGGTTCAGTAAAAGGCTCTGTTGTCTGTAAAAATGTAAATATTATGTCTGGTCATCACAACCTGAAAGGACTCATCTGACAAATTTTCTATATAAATGTTGAAGAGTTGTGCATATGTGACAGGTCTCCGTCCTGGTGGCATGATAGTTGTTGAAATAGTGTTTAAAAAAAAGTTCTGAAACTCACCCCACTACAAACTGGAAGGTATTTCCGTGTACATGAATGCTTTCGATGTTTCTAGTACGTATGCAGTTCTGAGGTTGTTTTCGCTTTACCGTTGTCTTTCTTGTGGATGTTATCGCCAAAGTAAGGTTGTACACCTGTTTGCTTCTAGAGGTCCATGTTCTGTCGCTCTCTTTCTGCTACTTAAGAATCCATCCATGTGTTTTGCAGCTACACGAGAAGAATAATCTTTTCTTCATTTCTAGTATTTGCCTACACAGCAAATGTTATCTGCGCCACCTTATAGGTTACTCTGTAAACAGGCTGAGTTCAAACACAAAGTTTACCATTTTAAAACTTCCAAGCTTTTTAAAGAATCGAGTGGCTTCTTCCTGACTTTGACTAAAATATTGTCCAAAAGACAAACAATGCAAATCACTACTTTCTCAGAAATTGGTGGGTTTTATCTTTTGGTTTTTTCCCAGTTTCTCCTCTGACAACTTGTTCCTAATTTTCTTGTGGTGTGTTTCATAACAGATCCACTTCCACATCCTAAAGTAACATTATAGGCAGTAAATATTTCTTCACCTAAGGCCATTTTGCAGGGTTATTTTTTTCCTTTTTTGTTGTTTGTACTGATTTATTTTGATTTTACTCCAACTTTCTTTAACAGATGAGACATTCTGGGAAAATTAGATACATAAACAGATAAAGAAGGTGGGTTAGATGCACTTTTTTTTATAGCCCCGCATAAAATCACTCTTGGGGGGAGAAAGTGCTCACTAATGAAGGGAAATAATGGTCTTAAGTTCCAGGGAGCTTTGACTATAAAAAAATCTTTCATGTCTGAGGCATTGAGTGTGGAGACTTGAATAAATCAGCTGTACGATGGCTGCATACTAATAAATGCAACAAGAAGAAATATATGTTTTACATGTTATTGGGTTCGTTGTTCAGTGAAACACATTTTAAGGCTTATTAATATACCAAGCAATATAAATCTGATACAGTATCTCCCATGTACATTTGGCCTGGACAGGAGCGAGGGACGGATTGTGCAAAGACAAACATTTAAACAATTATCTCATTGGTTTTTTTTAATAACTGCAATCACTCTACTGTTTGATGTAATCAATGTAGCAATCATCAACACAAACAAAACATACTTCAACCAGTTCCCTAAAGTATTTTTTTTCAGCTAGTGCTTCTGTCAGCGTGAAGCAGGTACGGAGAAAGACGACTTAGATTTGTGAAGAGCTTAAAAGAAGGACACAGGTCAGTGAGAGAGAACAGACGTCTGTCAAGTAGACATGTCATTTAATTTGCCTCTCTTAGCAAAATACAAATGATATCACCCTGTCAATTACGTCTTAGATTTTTACTCCACATACAGTTTCCCATACAGAACAACTTGTCACCTAATAACTTGCAGATTACATGGGAAAAATCTGGACAACCTATAATCGGTGACTTTAGGTTTTTCCAGCATATTAGAACACAGATATTCAATATGACATGTAGCTATGCTGAGAAATTCAAATATTAAAAACAATAAAAAAATGACAAAAACCACATTCCTGAGCTATTCTGTAAAATAGCATTTTCAAAATGTTTTGGTGGTGAGGAAAAATGAACGTCGCATTTGTTGCCTACCTCCAGTACAAATAGAAAAAGACATGACATCAGGTGATTGGACTTGGGTGATTAAAACATCTAGACCACATTTTGAAGGCGGCTTGTCCAGCTGAAGAAAGAATTAAAACCATGACAAGATCAAAAGAGCTACCTGAGGCCTTTGTGAGATGTAGAAGCTGATTACTCTGGCAAGGGTTCGGTTAGTCTCTTAAGAATTTGAAATCAGCCGCTCTTCTGTACAGAAGATTGTCTAAAAGATGAGGACTTTCAAAATAATGCTAATGTGCCAAAGACCGGCTGTCCAAGAATGTTAACCACAAAGGAAGACAGCAAGATGCTAAAAGAAGACCTGACAGGAAATGTTGTCTGTACTATGAGAAAGAGACAACACAAGTTCAACTCTTTTGAGACATGTTCGTTCTCTTGCTCTTTAAAAAATATGAAAACTTGTACCAGGAAGAAAAAAAAATCATGAATATTTAATAACTTGTCCAGATTTTATTTTTCATGAACCTCATCATAGCCACAACTTCTTTCTTTTTACATGAGTAAATAAACAGCTAAAAGAATGAGTTGTAGACTGTGTGTGGCTATGTTCAAAATATATTTTTATTACAGGGTAAAGGACAGATAACGTGGCTTGATATTTTTTCACTGCGTTTTTTGTGAAGGTTGATAAAACAACCAGAAAATGAGTTAATTATGATTAATTAACTATTTATTTCTTCATAGAATTAAAACTTCTAACAATTTCCTGATTTATTTGTTTGGTGTCACTTCCACAATTACCGAAAGAGAAGACAAAGGGGAAAAAAACAAATAGAAAACATGTTGATTAAATATTTTTATTCAATTCCTACCAGCCTGTTTAGAGTGGTGGCAGCAGATATGTTATTTGTTTGTTTGTTTGTTTGTTTGTTTGTTTTTAGTCTCATTCAAACATCTGTCTAGCTGTAGAAATCAATTTACCACAAAACAATGTCACTCTTTAGCAATTCAGCATGTCTGTTTTTTATCATCAGTTGATAGAAGCTAATTAAATGTTTAAGACAAGGGTAAATTAAGAACTATGTAAAAACTATATAAATATATCAACTTGTGCTTCTGGTGAATTCAGGTTCAGCTTTCACCTGCTGTGCAGCAGCCCTGTTTGGTTGATGCACTTCATTTCTGCAGTGGCTGGAAGTTAATAGCAGAATAAATTGCAGCCAAAGCTCCTCTGGAAGATTTTCCCATTTTGTTGAATCATTTTTCAGAAACTTGGCTTTCTGCTTGCCATCGTTCCAGCAACTAATTACTCACTCTTACTTTTTGGTTTTTATGCCAGACAAGTTATTTTATTAGCGCCGCCTGCTGCTGTTGGCTGCAGGAGTCACTCAGTCTGACGTTTTGGTTAATAAAACAGGCAGGCCAACAGTCGCAAAGTATACAGCTGTGATAAACTTCCCCAAAATGGATAGAGTGCAAGGCCATCTAGCTTTAGCTTTCTAATCTCAAGCTAAATGTAGACGACTTTTGACTTTAAATATATTCATCTAACACCTTCAGTGCTTCACACACACGTTGTCAGATATTTAATAGTTAAAAAATGTGTTGTTTTTGTTTCCCCAGTTTTCCAGCATTGTGGGCAGATCAATCTTTATTTGTACAGAACAGCTGCATATCATAATATAAGCTAAATAACAGTGTTAGAAAAACATTGCTAGAGCATTAGCACACAGCATTTGGATGTCTGGTTGTCTTTAAACAACTCTGGACAGAACGCGATAGTAGCTTTCAGACGGTAGCTTTTCAAATATGTGCACTGGATTATTTATTTCTGTGTAATTCACATAAAACAACAATCACAGCAACTAAATAAAACAATTAAAAGAATCTCTGAAATGTGTGAAGAATATGGATAAATTACCCAGAAAGTATGACATTTATTTGCACTCATTACAGAAACTACGACGGCATTTTAGCATCTTAGAAAATACTCTATGGAGCTCATCTTGGTATCAGCAGACTTTGTCATAGACATAAAAAAATATGACAGTGGGTGGAAAAATACAAACAAAAACACAGACTAGTAAATAAATGAGATTTGCTGTTTTCACGTCATTTACTTTGCAAAGCTCCTGAGCTGTCAGTCACAGTCATCGGCTATTTCACAGCAGCACAACAGCATTTGGCAGCTCAACATCTTGCCTGGGCCAAGCTGTGTTTCAAAGCTTCTACTCAAGATGACAGATGCGACATCCCTGTTCTTGTAAGAGCAAAAATGGATAGAGGGAGCAAAGTAGCAAAGTGTCAGAAGCTGGATGATTCATTGGACAATAATCCCAGTTATTTATGTGATGGCTTATATTTGTGTGTATGCTGTAGTTCATATGTGCAAACACATGTACACCCTGCTTAGGCAGAAAAAGGCAGCGTCACTTTTCATCTTATAGTGCCAAATTCTTCAGGAAAACTTTTTGTTCTGGTCACCAGATGCTTGCAGACGGCTCAGAAACCCCAGCTGACAGTAGCACTGGGCTGTATGATTTATTAAAATCACTCAGCTAATATTGATTTCTGTCCAGATGTTTGACCACCTTTTGTTCAAATTATATTCAGACTATTTACACCTGAACTGGATTATTCCAGAAAACATAGATTCTTCAAAGTGCCGTTTGAGATTCATGAAACATTTTATTCCATTTGTAAAAATCTTCCCCCTGAAAGTAGTTTAGACCTAAACTAAAATATTGATTTCAATTTTATTTTTATAGTTGCATTAGCTGATCTTTGAAACCTTCACAAAATAAAGTTCAATTTTTAGCTCTATCCTAAATATTGAGCATTAGGTGAATCAGTTTGACAAATGCAGAATTAATTAAAGATGTTAGTTGTAATACTGTTACAACTGTTTGGGCTACATTGCCTTTGGTTTGTGCTTTCACACTGATGCGTGACTGAGGATCATCAACTGAGTAGATTAAAAAAAACATTCAAAGGATGCATTTTAAAATGCTTTTGTTTTTATTAAATGCTGAATGAGCCTGTTGTAGAATGCTGAGTAATTTTTGTACAGTATTGTTGTTTTTGAGCATATCTTCTATTATTAGAGAATGGAGACAATTAGAAATGATTTGGAAAATCGGATCACTCCCTTATCTTATCTACTCAGTCACAATAGGCAGATGTTGTAAAGAATGGGCTGTGGAAAATGTAGCGAGAGACACACACACACACACACACACACATTCACACAAACAACTCACTAAATAATTCTAAAAACAACATGGTCATAATTCGGCTTTTCAAATTTGCTGAATCCATGTTCAGGCACTTTTTGGAGGGAATAAAGCAGAACAGACTGGATTTATGCTGGTTCAGTAGAGCTTATCTTCAGACGGCCTTGAGGAGAAAAGCTGCACTTTGGAACATTTCAGAAAGAAGGCAGATTTTTTTTAATTTAATATATATATTGTGTACAATGTTTGACAGTATTGCGTACATCAGTCAGTGCAGTTATATACATGCACACACCATATAACTTGCTTAAAGACACTCTCAGCTCTTCCCTTTATTTTAGTCGGAAACACATTGGTGCACTGCTGACAGTGCAGCAGTAATTATCATTTATCTTTCTGCACAATGTAATCTGCATACTGTTGGGTTTTCTGTCAAGCTGTTTCCAGAGCAGAGAACGTTGAATTGCATTGAAGGCAGAGTGAGACAATTTATTGTCTTTAAAGACTATAATTCTTGGGTTGGGGAAAGAACAACCAGTTCACATCATTGTTTAGAATTTGACTTGTGTTCAAAATGAGCTTGTTGCTACATAAAGTGCACATATTAGGCTTAAGTGAAATAAAATCCAAACTTCCCCCTCTTCTCCACCCACCCAGATCTTAACCCATCTCCTTGATTTCGGATAGTCTTGTTGGAGACCTTTGGCTCAGACTTTCGGCTGCATCTGCTAGATCATCACATTTATTAAAATTACTGTACTTCTTAGGTTTCTATAGCAACAGTTTTCGCTCATGTCTTCAGGATATTAAACAATGCAGTGAAGAAGATGTGAAGAAGCTGCAATGACATTCATTTCTTTGCACTCTGATTAAATGATAGTGACTGAATCCATTATTGTACAACCACTAGCTGTACTTGACATACGCAGCTGCAGATGGTGACATTTTTTAGGTTCAGTCTCCTGATACTCATTAGAAATTAGGTATAACAACATCAAAATGGATCCATCTGGGGAATTATACTAAAACATCTGGTTGAAGAACAAAACATTAACAAGAACAAGTGGTACATTAGTCGCATTGCAAAATATTATTTGTATTAGTCAGGTGCAAATCTCCATATATTTTACTGGGATTGTATTTGAAGAAGAAACTAACAAGATAAAATGTGTAGTGTATTTGTATTTAGCCCTTGAGTCATGGTCAATACTTTATAACTGCACTTCACCACAGTTACAGCTGCACATCTTTTGGGGTATATCACTGTTCCACCAACACAGAGCATAAGAAAATAGTCTTGTGCCTTTCTTATTGTACCAGATCTTATTCTTCCTGTGTTAAACTGCAAAAGAGCTCTCTCGGTTTTTTCTTAAAAATATTTTTTTCCACTTTTTTTTTTCTATGAACGCTGGACCTGAGGAATGCATAACTAAACATTGTCTTGTTAAGAGATTCTCCCAGACGATCTGGATATCATTGCCATGTGCCTCTTGGCTGCATGTGTAATTAATGCTCTCCTTGTCTAGCCAGTCAGTTTAGGTGAATGCAATGCCTTTGTTAGGTTTGCAGTGTTGTCATGCTATTTTCATTTTCTGATGACAGGATTAAACGGTGTTCTGTGAAGAAAAAATATTGTTTTGTACCTGCCATGCTTTTGAGTTCTTCATAACTCTTCCCTCAGATCTGTCAGGTGTGTTAACTGTTGCTTTGAAGACTAATAATCTCTATGAAACCTCAAGAGGCCTTTACAGCACTTCTTACAGAAAATAAATTACACAATATAACACACTCTTTGAAAATTAAGTGACTTCTGAAGGCAGTTGGTTGGGCTGGATTTTGTTTCAGGGAATTCTATTAGAAGGAAATATTTGTAAAAAAGTTTGTAAAGTGTATCTTCAATATTTATCTCAATACTTGCTTTGTGTATGCAGAATATGCACAAGCTATATCTGACCAAAAAACAAATGTAAATTGTAATTGGCATATTTTCTCACATTGTTCATCTCATTCTTACTTTCTCCTAGGCACTGAGCAATAGTGGTGAGGTGATGGCAGATTTGGCAGGCAGCACAGATCTCAGCAGATGGTCTGCTGCACACTGAACCGACCACAAGCAGCAAAACATCGAAGGATAGACAGGTAGGACTGGATTATTTCAATTGCTTCAAGGGCAAACTTTTGTGAGCAAGATAAGCTTTTTCATAGCTTGAGTTGCTTCACGGCAGAATCAGTCTTTTGAGTTTAATGCCATGTTCTTGAACGAAAGGATTCTTTTCAGACATTTTGATATTTATTTTGTATGTAGTGCCAAAGCCCAAATAACTGCCCTTGAATGTTGAAAAACAGAGGTGAAGTTTGAATGACTTTACCTCGTACATTTTAGTTCCCTTCCCAGATTGTGGTTAGATTACACAAGTCACAAACACTTTTAATGTTGTACCTTGGTGTTTTTTTTTACCGTTCTTCATTGTATGCCTAATGTTGGACTCTTTTTTTCCATTTAATTTTGCAGAATGGATTTCTTTAATTGGACCGAAGGAGCCTTCGCTACAAACAGCAGCAGTTATGACTCCTTTGAGACGGCGACACTCCCTCCCAGTAAAATCCTACTAACAATCACCCTTTCTATTGTCGCCGTACTAACTACATTCTTTAACTGTCTGGTGGTCACAGCTATTGCTGTCACCCGCAAGCTACATCACCCAGCCAACTACCTCATCTGCTCGTTAGCGGTGACCGACCTGTTGGTGGCTGTGCTGGTCATGCCCTTCAGCATAATCTACATCCAGAATGAAAAATGGATCATGGGCGAGGTGGTGTGCACCATTTGGTTGAGCATAGACATTGCGTGTTGCACCTGCTCAATTCTTCATCTCGCCACAATTGCCATTGACCGCTATAGGGCCATCACGGATGCTGTGGAGTATTCACGCAAGCGCACAGGAGCCAGGGCTGGTGCCATGGTGGCGGTAGTGTGGCTCTTGTCCATTCTCATTTCACTTCCTCCGCTACTCTGGCGACACTACAGCGATGACGAAGAGCATAAGGATCAATGCATCATCATCCACCACCACATGGCTTTCACTCTTTATTCCACACTTGGAGCGTTTTATATTCCTCTGATGCTCATCCTGATCCTCTACTACAAAATCTACAAGGCCGCTCAGACACTTTACATGCGCAGAGAGGCTAGCAGGGCTAGCCGTCACTCTTGCATGACCAACGGGAGCATGATTCCTTCGTCCAATCCTGCTGGAGACAGCGATGGCGATGGTGGTCCTCGGAGTCCAGAGCCCATAAGCCCGCCGGAAAAGTCCTTCTCTGAGCCTTCTACTGAGGAAACGCCACGTGAACGGGTGCGAGCCTCCAAAAAGGTTTCCCAAAGCAAGTCGCGCAGGCATGACTCGAGGAGCGAGTCGCGTCGAAGCCAAATTTACCAAGCGCCCCGAATTTCAGGCTCGCGGGAACGAAAGGCGGCATCCACACTGGGGTTAATAATAGGGGCCTTTGTCATCTGCTGGCTGCCATTTTTTGTCAAGGAGGTGATAGTCAACACATGTGCCTCATGCAACACTTCTATCGAAATGGCAGATTTTCTTACGTGGTTGGGCTACCTTAACTCTCTGATCAACCCCCTCATCTACACCATCTTTAATGAGGACTTTAAGAAAGCTTTCCAAAAACTTATTAGATGCAGTCATTACCTCTGATGCTTAGTAATGCATGATCAAGCTCACACACCATTTAACAAATATATATAACAAAAAGAGAACAAAAGTAGTCAGAAAATACTAACAGGACACTTAATCGATATACCAAGAGGAAAAGGAAATAAACAAGAAAAAAACAGACTGATTTCCTTTTTCAGAATTGATGCTAACTACTTCAACAAACTAAATGGCACCCCATCTCACTGATGGGTATTGGTTTAAAGTTCAACACTGAAGTCCAGCCTGTGCTATTTGTAGAGCAGCCCAATATCTCCCTAATGTTAATTGGGGTGTGTGAAAGGATGCTGACATGTTGGTTTTGAAATATAAGGCAACTGCTGACATTTCTGAGGTCTGGGTTCTGAGCATTAGAGATTAGCCCTATTTAATGGTCCATAAATAGCTGTCCGATCCATCTAATAAATTCACTTTGTCAGCTGGACACTGCTGGCTAAAATGTGTCATGTGTAATATACCACAAATTACCAAGTCATTGTTTTATGTGGTCATGGTATTAAACAAACAAAACAACTTTTTTTCTAACTTTCATTGTCACCATAAACAGGAATATCTTTTTGTGTTATATTTGTTCTGTAAAACCTTTGGACAAATTTGAACATTTTGTTCTGACTTTAATAATTTAAAATGTCTTAAAGTTATGGAAATATTCTATGGGTTTTATAAACTTCACTATGCTGCATCTTAACATCCTGTGGTTTTAAACAGACAAGGTTAACATTCAGATAATGTTTGTAAAGTATTTCAAGGGTAATTCTCTGCTTTCAGATCTATGGATGCCCCGACGAAGCTATTTATGGTAGATACTGCCCTTATGCATTAGTAGATCAATCCTTTTTTACAAATAAATGGATACAATTTATCTTAAAAGATTTTTACTTCAATATCTCTCTCTCTCTATTCCTGAAAACTAAATTTCAGGTTTCCTGGCCAAATTTGGAGCTCCTAATAAGTGACTTAAAGTGACTTTAAGAATGAATTTAATGGCAATAAGACCTCTGAAGTCTGGCTTCTTCAGACACCTGAAAGCAGCATCAGATAAACTGATTACTGATAACTGTTAGACTGTATTTTTGAGTCATACTCGTGAGGGCGAATGTGGATTCCAGCACATCTGCTCCATCCGTCTGCAAGACTGTCAATCCGGGAGGCACCAGCTGTTTTCATTACAAAGAGGCATTTAATTGTTGTGTTTTTATTTCTTTCCTTTTTGGAATAATGAACTGAGCTGTAATAAGTACAAAAAATAATTTTGCTGAATAAGTTAAATTGTGGTTAAAGATTATTATCATCCTTAAGTCTCTCAACTTAAATCAGGTTTGCCAAATCTCACTTAAGTGAAATGAAACTACAGCTTTCCTTGTATCTGTCCCTCTGAGACTATCCACATGATTCTTTTTCAAAATAGAAAAGCTTAGAGCAAAACCCTTTTTCACGCAGCTGTTTGCGATTAACCATTCTACACACATGGACAATATTTACATTGTATTCTCTGTTTTTATTG
This sequence comes from Micropoecilia bifurca, assembly GCA_903067075.1. Lineage (NCBI taxonomy): Eukaryota > Metazoa > Chordata > Actinopteri > Cyprinodontiformes > Poeciliidae > Micropoecilia > Micropoecilia bifurca. The sequence goes on along the minus strand of CAEGAF010166987.1, from coordinate 32,349 downwards.
TTAGCATTGACACATTTAAGACTATGTATTAAACTGGTATGTGATGGCACAGATTTTAGATTGAGCAGATGAGTCATGCCAGCAAAAACATCCATTGTTAAGACAGGGGTTAAAGATATCCACCTTATCAACAGCACTAGTTTCCAAAAGAGAACCATGACTCGTTGGTTTTATGACTTGGTCAGTTGATTACATGACAGTCGGTACTTTAAAAAAAAAAAAAACAACCTAAGCATCAGTGCCATCTCACTTTTTTAAATACCAGCTTAATGGGTCATGAAGGAGGGGTGATACTCAGCTCCTGCAGTCAATGAGCAAGAAACCGTGTATAGTCTGGACTGGTGGCAAATTGATCGTATCCCAGAACCCTCTTGCTGCAAGGCAACAATGCTAACAGCTGTACCACAGTGCAGCAGGTGTGGTAGCATATTTCAGTGAATTATTAATGCATGTACCTCATGTCATTGGTGTTATATCTGAAATCACACCATCTGTGAACTGTAAACTCAAGCATAAAAGTCTAAATATGACATAGTGAGGTTATGTTATTTATATAGAGTCTTGATCTTTGAGTTCAAAGATGAAGGCTGAAGATGATATCACTCGTGCCAGAAGAAGAAACTATTAGTCTCCAGACAGAGAACCGAAGAAGACTACGAGAATGAGATAATCAGTATGTCCTTAAACTCATGTCAAGACTGCTTTCCATATAATGCAATGTCAATTTTAGGAAAGAAAAAGATAAGCAATGCAGAAAAAAAAGAACCTTTTGGCTGTAAATTGACTTTATGTGAAGTAAAAAAAAAATGTATGTGCTTAGATAAAATCCAAGTCTTGCAGGAACCAGTAATAGTGGATCACTACTTGCTGGAAAATACTAGAACAAAAGAGGCAGGTGAACATACATGAGACCCAAGGCTGCATCCCGGAGCTAACCAGGCAGCCCCAGCTCAAGGTAATATCTGCTCATTACACAATTATTTTCTATGCTACTTATTTGCTCCTTTTATAATATTTTTCAAATAAATATTTAAAGTAAATGTTTGTCTGAACTCTGCCTACAAACAGCTAAAACTGCCATAAACATCACCTGTCAATGTGAGTAAAACTAGAAAACAGAAAGCATTCCCCCGGCTAAGTCCGATTTCCATACCTTTTGTTTAAGGAGCCTTTGAGTCAAGCATCAGTTATATGAAATCTGTGTGTAAGTATCAGGTAATTGTTTATAAACTTTATGACGTAAGCTTGCCATTTATGTAAGAAACTACCTTTTTTCTTAGACTGTAACATCTGCAGCGTTTCATATTCTATTGTCCCAGATATTTGTAATTTTATTTATTTAATTCTATTTCCCTGAAAACTAAACAACCCGGCCTGCTTAACTTTCACACCGTAGCCAGCACAGGGTTAATCAAGCCTCAGAGTTACTGGCGTAGAATTCCTCATTATATTACTCCCACTCAAATACTTGGAATAGGACTCCTATTTTTTACCATCTTGAAGACAGTCCGTGATATGTTAGGAATGATTGTGGATGAGTCAAGTATGAGGGTGTACTGTATGCCACTGAAATAACATAAGAATAGGTGTGGAATATGGTTACTTACATCTTTTCCAGTGTGACCATACATTTCTTTTGCAGTTTCCATGTCTGAATTACAAAAAAGAAGATAAAAACCTATATTGCACAACAGGAAATGTGTTGTTAAGAGATAATATAAATGTATCATTGTATGTATGGAGAGAGCTGTACAGGAATAATAATGATTTTTCACCGGTGAACTGTATTCAGTCTGCTGACAGATTGTGATTTAACAGAATGTTTCAAATGATTGTGCAAAGGTGCCATCTTGTGGCTAAGAGAGAGAATTTAGACTTCCCACTTGGTTGTGATGACCTGCAACTTTGCTGCTAAAGAAAGATGTATGAATACATTTATGTGATATGGTTCATTTATCTTCCATCAAAAATAAATAAAGGCAGTTGAAATTTTGCTTCCTTTCTGTTTTTGAATAGTCGTTTTCCCCCCGCCCCTGATCTCTAGGGAAATTTCCAAGGGGAAGAAGTCAATTATTTTTTCTCCCACCTACACATTATGTAGTGACCACATTAGATCCATGTTTAGTGATTTCCTGTTGATTCCATTCTGTAATTTTGACTTACAAAAAACTGTCAATCTTCTCTTCCTCTTTTGCCTATTTTAATTGCTTTAGTTCAAATCAATAAGCAGGTAAAAGTAACAAAGTACTTCCTTTGATTTACCTGAGTCTCAACAAGGATCTAAATTTACAAGTTGTTCCATAATATATAAAAGTTATATATATTCATAAATATAATTTGCTTATATTTTTCAGGTGTGTTTTTTAAAAGATCAATAAACTAACCTGCAAGCACAGTAATTGAATCAGTGAATTTAATAATGGCTCACATGCAACATTTTTTGGGGGGGAAATTTTTAACATTTTTCAAAGTTTTATTATTATTTTGGAATTTTATCTTTTACACTTTTAGTAGCAATAAATCACATAATGGTGATAAAGACCTTTTTTCCCAGATCTTTACATACAAACACATGTATTAAAGTGTACAGTTAAAATGTTATACTAAAGGACAAAACTTGTCTCATTTATACAGAAACATTTGTAATTTAAAACCCAATATAAAAAGAACATTACAGATTACCTCTTTCTGCTTTAATTTGCATCTGCATCCTAAGTGAAGTTTTACTTCTCATCCCAGTGGATCTTTTTGCTAAAGAAAGGAAAGGTACTTCCTCATCTTAATTCCTTTCTCTCTTTTTTGGCACTATTTTGTCCTCCCTCATATCTGCATTCTCCTTGGGTGATGCTACATTCAGTACAAGTGCTGCAACTAGGCCTGTCACGATAACAGATTTTGCTGGTCGATTAATCGTCTAAAGAAATTATTGCGATAAACGATAATTTTTAAAGGCATTTGTATTGGCGGCTCTGATCTAAATCAGGGGTTTTTCCCCGACTGGGAGCTAAACGCTGACAGGCAGCCAATCAGAAAGCGTGGATTCTCCTCCTGCTTTCTGAGGGGAAATTACAAGGGGAATCCCAAACAGCTGAAATCGCGCAACATGAAGTCCAGTTGACTTGGTGATCACTTCAGCTGTTCTTCGTTAACATAACATAAATATGTTATAATGATTTTCATTCAGCTAGGACCTTACACTAAAGGCAGGAAGAGACGATAAAGACGATAATTACAATTATCTCGAATCGATAGGGTTTTTTTTATCGTACAATCCCGACAGGCCTAGCTGCAACCCATATTTCTACGCATATTTTAACAGTGGCAGGTCTCCTGTTTGATGCATATGGATAGTATACAAGAATACATGGGTTCAAGCACAGAATGGAGTTAATGTTCACCTGTAGATCACAAAACCAGTCAAACCTCAGTTTTGAAAAATGTAGTATGCATGAGTGATCATGTGTTTTCAACATTTTTAGTTTATTCATTTATTGAGGCTTTATATTGTTTTTTAGAATATAACGACTACCTATGAAATGAACAGTTCTAACAAATGTTCAAAAACAATTTACAACTTAATAGTTCAATCAGCATTTTCACAATAAAGTCGGTTGCCAGATTCGTAGTGGCTCTATAAAAATGAAACCTCATGCGTTGGATAATGTGGGAAGAACCTGGCAACCTTGTCTATGCGCTGGATAAAGCATACAGTATGGCGGACAACGAAAGTGATTTGGAAACTGACGGGCTTGAATTAGCTCTGGATTCACTGTGTCTTAGACACTGCAGGGACGAATCGTCTCTAAACAGCGAGGACTACTGCTCCGAGTTTTGTGAGGTGTGTTGGAAAAAACTGTTTTGACAAAATTAGAGTTTGTTTCGTGCTAACATTCCTAGCTTTTGTAGCTCCCGATAGCCTCCAGACTAGCTCTATTTATGCTGTTGTGTCGCCGCAGGTAATCAGGAACTCACACGAATAGCCAGTTCCTAAAGATAAAAACAGAACTGTTGCGTTTGAAACTGTATATAAAAACAGTGTTAATTATTTGAGGTTTGAAAGTCGCTTAACTGTGTAGCTTTTCAGTTAAGCTAAGCTAACAGAATTGTGAGAGTGAGAAGCGAAACAAGGTTTGTGTGTAAACAGCGTGGCGTTACCTGTCATGACTAATAAAGTCAAGAAGATCCAAAATTAAAGCTTTATATTTCAAATTTCACCGGAAACGAGAAATTCAGTATCTTTACCCAAGCCGACGGAACCAGTAACGACAAATGTGATGTTCTTTGTGATTTGTTACAGTCTACAATAGAGACACGCCTCATGTTTGGAAAAAAAAGACACAACTTTAACTGCACTTCATATCATTTTATTTTATTATATGATATTTGGATGAGTGGTACCCCACGTGCCTATGGTGAATCTTGTGACACTTATGACACTCCATGTCAATGTTTACTAGATATTCATGGAGAAACGTTAGACCTAGGAAGGAAAACCAAAGAGATGGGAACTGAAGTCAACCTATTGGGTATTTCTGTGTTTTTTGGTGTGGATTAATAACCCTTGTTCTTCCTGCACAGTTGGTGGAGGAGTACACAGCCCAGTGGCACGTTCCTCTGCCTCAACTCAAGGTGCTGCGGACGGCTCTCTGCAATTTTACCAAAGCCACATCTGCCTTTCCTGATGACTGTCAGCATGTCCAGTATGTCCTAAGCAGTCTGGCCTTGTGAGTACCGTTGGAATCTGTTTCAGAAACCGTCACTACAATAAATTAATGTCCATGTGAAATCCATGGACATTATTGGAAGGTTCAGGCCTGCAGATGTTAAAATGTGACAAAAAGCTAGATAAAAGACTCTACTGTAAGACTCAACTTTACTGCTTAAGAAAAAAACCCCACTGCAGTTATTAAAATTGATATACTGAAATTCAGAGGGATGTGCAAACTGTGAACCAAGCTGAGGTGGGTTGTTATTTATATTGTTGGCCTCATGTCAGTCCTTTTCTCTTGCAGGAGCTTCTTTGAGCTGATGCTGTTTTTTAGCAGGGAGGAATTTGTGGAGGAGCCTTTGAAAAACATCCTCGATTGTTTTCAGGTATCGAAGCGACGTTCGATTACTTTATTTGCTCAATTGCTCTGGCTATTGCACGCTGTAAATAGCCAGAGCATCCAGCTTCAGCCACTTCTTTTCAAGCATAAAACAACACAACCGACTTAAACTATGGAAAAACTTTTCAGATGTGAACTCTCCAAAAGCTTATCTAACTTGTTAAATGAAACTGAGGAGTGCTCTGACTTTTAGTGATTTTTGTTATTGTTGTTGTAGGAATGCCACTTGAAACTTTTGAGGCACAGGAACATCCATCTTCATCATGTGAAGCAGGTTATCAAAGGTGGAGGTCCGTGGGAGAATTCAGTGTTGCAGAGAATTCTGAAAGAGGGAGAAGTGCCACAGAGTGAAGGTAGATGCACCTTCACTTCACATTAGACAGTGAAATAATGTTGAATCTGTAAAATTATTGACATCTAGTTAAATTTTAGCAGAATCCGGTGTCGTTTTGGTAGAAGTTTATTGGCTTGCAGCCTTACAGAAACAGTCCATCTAACTGATGTGCTCTCTGTCTCTGCAGTTGATGACTACTTCAGTACAGAATTGCCTATCTTTTTGGAGCTGCGTGTTCGATATCTGCAGGCCTGTGAGAGGATGCAGGAGGCCATGGCTCTTTCTAAAAGCTGTCTGGAAAACCAGGAGACTGGGAAGCATCTTTACTTCCATCAGGCCTACCTGACATGCCTCTACAAGGCCTCTCTGTATGAAAACCTCCAGAAGGAGGTAAGGCTGTTGTTGCACTTTGAAGCAGTTGAATAATGGCAAAAACTCTTTTGTGTGTGTGTGTTTTTTTGTTTTACTTTATTTGCCTGAAATGTCTTATTTTGTATTTATTACTCAAGATATTTTAAGTATATTTAAGCAGTTTCTCCAGCAGAGTTTGGTTCTGTGCCTTACAGATGACACATTTTAGTCTTATCGGCTATGACTGTACATTTATCCATGTGATTTTTTTTTTTTTTTTTGCTCCCCAGATGGCAGAAATTGACGGCCGTGATGCAGTCGAGATAATCTGCAACACTGAGAGCGTAGAAAAAGACGAGCTTTTGTTGTCGCTGTGTAAAGCTTTCCTCACTCGGCAGTTGCACAAAGGGGACATGTATTACATTTGGTGAGTGTGACATTCTTAGGCATGCAATGTAGAGCATCAACAAGACATTTTGTACCTTGAAAATTAGCCATAAACTCTCTGTTGATAAATTAATTTAAAATTTTTTTAATATTCACACATATTCAGATTTCAGAATTCGTAGGAGCTTCTGATCTTCCACAGTTGTTGCTGCTTTGATGTTCTGGCAAATTAATGTGTCCTTTCTTCAATTTGACACCAGCAGAAAAAATGCTTGTATGTAGGATTACTTTCTAATTAGCAGATCCTTTTATTTATATATATATATATATATATATAAGGTTGTTTTTTTTTTTTAATTTCTGATTTTTCGAAGGAGGATTGGAGGATATATAACCTCAACGTTATATATATATAACGTTGAGGTTCATTGCAGTTTTCATTTGTAGCACATTAACAGTCAAACAACAATCCTCCTTCGAAAAATCAGAAATTTAAATAAAAAAACAAAAAAAAAACAATCCTTCTATAATATTTACTGTCAATATGTTGTTGAACTTGCTCTGGTCTGTTGGTAGGAAGTGGGCTCACAAATTTTAGAATGTTGTCTTTGACTGCCATGATTTGAGTATAAAATCTCCAAGTTCTATAAGCTGCACGATGAGGCTAATTTGTAAATATGTAGCCATGTGTGTCCATGGCTGCATACCTGGAGTAGATGCAGTTGACCATGTTCACCTTCCTGCAGGGACCTCGTCTTTATCTGGAGTAGATTGCATCTGAGGGCCCATCCCTCCCGTCAAGGCTTCCTGGCTGAGTGTTCAGAACTCGCTTCGTCTGCCACCAACATCAGAGCCATCTTCCCCTTCATCAAGCTGCTCACCGAGGTAAGAATGTCAACTCGTCATCAGCTTGGAGCCATAGGGACCATTTGATTTCCCCCCCAGTCTTTTTAATTCTTTCCACCCTTTCACACAGCGTTTTGTCACTCTTCCATCTTCTCCTGACTCATTTGATTTTCTTACTAGGCGTTTGTCTCGTCTTTTTTCCGTTGGTGTTTCTTCTCATTTGTATAGCTCGGCGGTGAGGGAGTTGAGGTTGCTGTTGAGCTCTGTGGCAGGGCGTTGCAGCTCTGTGATATGCAGAGTGACACTGTAACCCGCTCACTCGTCTGCAAGACCATCGCCTTCCTGCTGCCTCATGACCTGGAGATCTGTCGCGCCTGTTCCCTGCTGGTCTTTTGCCAGGAGCGAAGCCTGGAGGCGTACCGGACTGTGTGTCTTCTTTACAGGCATCCGGATCAGGAGCAACATCCTCACAACAACCCTCTCCGGACCAATGTTCGCTTCCAAATTCTGCAGGTCGGTATCTAAAATATTAATGACAAGACACGCATCTAAAGGCATTATGGCACTTTCAGAAAGACGGTATTTTTTTACTCACTTCATAAATGAGTTCATGACATACAGACTGAAATATATCAAGCTTTTTTTTTCTCGTAGTTTTGATAATTATGGTTAAAGTTGATAAAAATGCAAAATTTTGTTTCAGAACATTTTAATCTTGTGAAAAGGTTAAATATTAAACTAATCAGCTTATTAACTCAAATGTGTTGGGACCGTTGAAAGGACTGTAAAGAAACTTGTTTTTAAGAATTTGGTGGAGCTTCAAGCACAGTTCACAGAGCCTGGAGTCAGGAGCCACGTTCCTCATCCTACCTGGTTAAGGAGAGAAAGAACTGGGCGTTTGCATAGTGGTTCTTTTAATTTAAAACTAAAGGTTACATTTCATTTGGAGGCAGAGTGGAGAGGCACATAATCCACGTGGCACCCACTGATGGTTTGCGGTGCCATGCTGTGTTGGTCCACTGGGTCGATGCAGCTGTCCAGTAGGAAAGTTGAGCGCATGTCATGTTTCCTTTTTATCACAAGCTTTATGGTGATGCTGATGTTTGTGTTTTGAATGCATGAAATGGAGAGAAATGTATTATTAAATTGTATTACTAACAATAGTTTGCACTGGAGCAAATGGAAGATCCTCCTAACAGGCGAGTGTGACAACTCTTGTGTGATGCCATTCCCAGTTCATTGCTCTTTCTTCCGAGACAAGTCAGACTCAGCGTTGCCTCAAGGACACTTGAGTTTCGCTGCAGGACATTGATCCGAAGCAAGACGTCACAACTGCCTCTCAAAGTTTCTAAAATATTCTTAAAGTTTGAAGTATCAGTTTCAAAAACCCTTGGAATGTGACTGATTTAAAATGATTTCTGCAAAGAACAATTGGTGACAGTCGCTCTGCATCGATGTTAGTCTTATTGCAAGATGCTACAAACGGTTTGACCCATTTGGCCTTTTTCAGCCATCGAGTTTGTTTTTTTTTCTCTTCTGTGAATAAATTCATTTGAAAACTGTATGATTGGAAAAAAATTTTTACAGCAAGATGATTAATAGAACAAACTACAAAATATTTGTAATTAAGACATTTTAACAATATCTCTCCCTTTCCAGATGCTGAAAGAGCGCCTGTGCTTTGACCCTGAGTTTTGGAACCTGCTCACTCTCAGGACTCACTGCTTGGAGTTGATCAGCGATAAGGTCATGAAGGACGCTGTTCTCGACGAGATGAAGGCGGAAGAGGAAAAGGAATCCAGTGAATATCTCTTACTGAATAACTGCGTGAATGAGTCGTGCACCTTATGTCTCAATTCATGCCTCAGCATCCCAGGTCCAACTGAGAGCGAAGGCCTTCCTGTTATCCCGGTTGTGGCTAAATCAGAAACGAAGTGTGTTCCACCAGATCATGTTCATCTAAGGAGGAGGAAATGGAAGAGATTGAGGCAACCTTTGTCAGACGATGAGCTTGACTTTGTTGATGATCCGGAATTTAAATACAATCTCAAACCCACTTCTTTGAGGAGTAAACCTATGTACTCGCTGAGATGCACCCAAATAAAAGTGGGGAACTCTGCACTCCCTTCAAACCACAAGAGAGAATTATTATCCCGAAGCGTTAAGAACCAGATTTTTAAAAGAAGGGGTCGGAAGAAGAGATGGCTGCAGGGTCTTCCAAAGACGGAGCAAGTCCAGAAGTTTACGGTTATCAGAGTTGGTGGCAAAAAGCGAGGAAGGAAGCCTTTACCGAAGCTGGAGTTATCTTTCCCCGATAATGAACTTCACCTCACAGAGGATGCATCTGGAGTTGAGGTGGAAACGGAAACAGAAGACAAACAGGAAGTTGAACCCGATTTGGATGATATCCCTTCAAGCTTTGGTAAACACACGGAAGAGGTAGTTCATCTGAATGAACTTAAAATGGAAAACGACAAAGACTCCAGTATGGTTATTGGTTCCAGTCTCAGTGAACAACCTCAAACATGTTTGGAATCGAAACTTTTTGAAGATCTACCGAGCAAGCCCCAAGCTGCTGCTGTGGAAGCTGACCCCGAGCTCGATGGTCCCGTCTTTGAGTTATTGGATAATCCAGTTGAGTTGCTACACAATTACTCCCTCCCTTCTAGAGATGCTGAAGGTGAGGAACTGAAGCCATCTGATGAGGTTAATGGTAACATAAATCAGGAGTCCGATGTGGAAACACAAGAACCAGAAACTGAGGTCAGTTTTTTTTTTTATTCACTCGTTCTAATAATAGGGTATTGTTACTGTAACTCTGCATCACTCCACATTGCTGCCAGTTTTGGAAATCTAAATAATAACTTGGCTATAGAGATTCAAAAGTCACTGTCCTGTTTTGTCTTTCATCAGCTCTGATTGGTGACATGCAGGCTAGATTTTGATGAGATCTAATTTCTCACTTTAGTTAATCAATTAACAGCTTTCACTGTGAATGTAATAAAAAATAGATGGTTGGCATCAGATGCTTTGTGCCTATCAGGATGATCTAGAAGTTTCTACTACAATTTATTCTATCAAATAATCATTTTCCTCTTTGTTTTGAATCGGTCAAAATCTACAGGTCAGATGAGAAAATCAGAAACAACATCAGGCAGGATAAGATTCGTTTCTGCTTAAAGAGCAATTAATTTGATCAATTCTTATGTTGATTTTTATTATTATTATTTTAATCTATCTTTGATATTGTTCCCATGAGTTTGACATGGATTTGCTTGATTATGAAATCACATTACTTTCATAAATATTAAAATTTAGTTTCTAAGCCATTGGTCTTAGGGACTTAAAAACCTACATTTCTAATGAAGTTTTAGTGAAACAATTAGAATTGCTTTTATTGTGCAGAGAAACAGAAACACGTTTATTTTCTGAAAAGAAAACGGTTCTTTATTTTCTGCCCTGACTGGAGCCAATTCCAGCTTTTTGCTTGTGAGGCTCATTTACAATCTGTGCTTGGAGGAAACGGGTCCGATTCCCGCTGGAGAGAGTTTACTGCATGAGGTACTCGACCACCTCTAAGAGCAAAACCCAGCTACATTAAGTGTAGATACCCACTTTGAGCGCTGACAAAGTAGTTTTTGTTTTCTTTCTTTCTACTTATTGTCTACCATAAGGAAATGTTGTTTCATGGTGTGGTGGTCACTCTGAGTTGTTCAGATTTGGCCAGAGGGGAGAATTTGACATATTTTATCAGCAAACGTAATGGGAATTTTTTTTTTTTTAGAAATTAATATAGAATTAAGTTAAAATGTGAATGCTTCTAAGACTTTCTCTATATAGAAAATATGATATCCAATTAGAATCTCAGTGTTTTGTGTTGAGGTATGAAATTTCAGTGAGTGAGTATGAACCGGTTCATTGAGTGTATTATATAGTTTGTTTTGTGTGCTGTTGGGAGATAATTGAGCAAAGTCAGATAAAAATGTTTTGATGATGCAGCAGCTTCTCGTATCGTTTTGCATAAGATGATAATTGACCTCTGCGTTTTGCTTCTTTGTGTCTTTCTCCAGATAAAACCCATAAAAACATGGCGGGAGAAATTGCTGCGGACTCAACAGTACGGCCACTTAAGTTACACCTGCAAGATCTGCCGCAAAACGTTCAAGGGTTTGAACGTGATGAGGCACGCATTCTCACATTTGAAGAATAGGAAACTAAAATGCATTCTCTGTGGGAAACGCTTCAAGCTTCTGCCTTTGGCTAAAAAGCATATTCTCGAACACATTAATGAAATGTCAAATCACAAACCAAATGTGGAGCAGGTGCAGGAGAATCCACCTACTAATGGAGTCATGGAAAAAGAGAACCCGCCCGATAAAGAAATCGAGATGCCTGTCGCCGAAAGCGAAACCTGTGGACAGAAACCTAAATCCAAATCCAAAAGGCAGGTGTTGATCCTGAACAGGGAGGAACGGATCATCAGAAATATCCGCGTCCTGCTCAGAAAGACGGCTTTGTTTAATAAAAGAAGCAAAAACCCGAGCGCAGAGATCAACCAGATTGAATTCACAGATGAGCAAGTTGTCATCACAGACGGTCTGGTGATAATAAAGAATGTGGCTTCGATAAAGGTGGAGGAGGGGGAGGAGGGCCAGGAGAACGGCTGCAGTGTGGATTACACGTATCCCTTGTGCCCGTCGGACGTCTGCGATCGAGTTTTCTTGAAGCTGAACAGTTCGCTGACGAGGCACGCCATCAAATGCCATCTTGGTGAAGAGAAGGTTCTGGAGAAGACGTACATTTGGTCCAAGCACAAGTGCTGCTTCTGTGTCAGGTAAGAACCAAAATCAAAAAATTCTAGTTTGATTTAAAAAAAAAAAAAGATCTAAATTTGTTTCATGCAAATTAACAGGTTGGTTTCTTAACATTTTTTAAAGAAAATGTCATGGGGCCAGATTGATTTGCATAGGTATTCTCCCTTAATAAAGAAAAGCACTTTTGTCTCCAAGATTGAAATTTATGTGGAAACAATTAATAAAGTATACAAAGACGACTTAATATGAAATCTAAAAACTGTTTTTCACAGCATTGTGTTTATGAAAAATATAATTTATTTGAGGTAAACTCCATTGCGCACAATCTTTATTCTTCACTTCCAGATCTTCAGACGTCAAATATGAAACATTTCCAGATCTCACGGTTATGTTTAAGGACTCAAAATGTTCTCCTGTTTCTTTTAAACCTCTGTTTCCTTTTGCAGGCACATGCAGTTCCTGGATCAGTACAAGCACCATATGAAGCTCCACGATGATCCTCTGCCGTTCTTCTGCTACCACCTAGAGTGTAAACAGCGTTTTGCCACACAGCCAGAGTTAAAGGACCACATCAACACCCACCAGCCCTTCAGACCTCAGTGTTCATTCCCAGACTGTGAGAAGCTCTTCTCATGTTTCCAGGGTCTTTCTGACCACGAATGGAGACATTACATCCCAGTGCCACAGAGGAAGGAGCTCGACCTCGGAGCCAACCCGAAAGACGAGGTCAGCAAAGAAGCTCCTTGGAAGCAGAGGGTAAAAATCGAAGAAATTTGGCTTCAGAATAAAAAGTCCCAAAGCCAAATGAGTCCTACTCCTGATAAAATCAAAACTGAAGACGAGGAAACTAGCATAGACGACATCCAGGATTTAGCTACATGTGATAACTGTCCAACAACAACAACATCTGGCCTTGAAATCAAAGAAGATGAACCCTCAATCAATGGATTTGAGGAAGTGACAAAACTTGACCCAAAGGAATCCAAGGCTGCAACTGGTGCTGCGAAAACCTCTAAAAAGAAACCTCCAAAAAAACCGATCACCTGGGACGTCATAAATATCAGAGAGTACCAAGACATTTCCACTCTGGCCGAAGGAATCCAGAAGAACATAGCAGAGCCGCACATCACGGAGCACAAGACCTTTAAACCCGAAGATCCCGCCTATGCCCAGTTCGTAAAAACCCCCTTTGTCCGACCGCCACCCTCCACCTACTTGGACGAATCGGTGCTTTCAATGCGGAAGAGGAGTTCCGCTGATCAGCAGTCTGTCAAAAAATATATCAACAAGAAGAAGAAGATGATGAGAGAGCTGGCCGCAGAAAAGGCAAAGGAGAAGAACGTGGTCGTCCCGGACCAGAAGGTCCGACATCGCTGCGGCAAATGTCTGTCCTCCTTCGGCACACTGGAGGAATTACAAACGCACGAAGGCCGCAACACCTGCTCCTCTCTGTTTGGTTTTGATTCAGACGATGACAGTTAGCCTCGTTGGTCCACTGACCAGAACATTGTGGCACAAAACCTCTCGACTCCATTCATAAACAGATTGTATGTGTTTTTTAATTTTTGTTTTCTTGTCTCGTTTTCATGACTACAGTAGGAGATCAGCAACAAAATGTGTGGTTAATTCTGAATCGAGCAATAATTTAAAGGACGCAGCTACTGTAGTAAACTCTGGTTTTAATTTTATTTAAATGAATTTATACTAGTTACAATTATTATGCAAGTTATAATTTTGAGTCTTAATATGAATTTTGAACAATTACAAACCTCAGAGACTCTGAAAGGGCAAAAGTAATGGACAAATGTTAGTCTAGAAATATCTAAATTAGAATATTTTCTATTCATTTTATTAATGATCAGTAATGAGATTATAAGAGCCCCCAAGATTTTTAAGTGTTTAGTTTAGGTGAGGAAGCCATATTATTATTTTTACCTTTAAGACATTTGTGTGGTAGCCACTTAGCAGTGAAGCATCATCCTGCATAAAAAATGGTTTTCTGAAAATTTGCTGGCTACTTTTACCTTTTCAGACGGCGTTGAAGGAGAAAATGCTCCTTAATTACAGACATACAAATCACCTGACATACTTGCATTCAATAAGCAATAAAGTTCATACAGTTTGAAGGTGGAAAAAGTGTATAAAAGTAAAACTGTCAAAATAATTACTTGCATAATAACTGTAAAGTTTACATTAAATAATTTCAAGCATATGAAGGCCTCGTTGGGGAGTTTTTCAAAGGTTATATCCACATTTCTGGTTTTTCTCAAAATGATGGGTACAGCTCACTAATTTTAAATATAATTAAATTATGAATTTTAATAGTTTAATATAGGAGCTCATGTAGATTCATTACAGAAAATGCTATGAATTATTTCAAGCTTTTCTGTTCATTTCCATCAGTGCATCAGCAGTCAAGATTTATTTTCACTGATTCAGATTTATTGGAAGGTTGATCTATGGGTTTGATCATCTTTTAACTCACTGGCTCTGTGTAGATATTCAATGGGTAAGAAAATGTCTTCCATGAATTTTTGCCACATTTTTAACATTATTTATTTAAATTGAAAACTCATCAATGTCTTAATCTGACATTTTTAAACTACTAGTTATTACTGTTGCCTTGCAACATGAGGACCCAGGTTTGAATCCCAGAGAGGATTCTTTCTACACACAGCTTGCATGTTTTCCCTCTGTGTGGGTTTTCTCCAAAACTCCAGCTTCCTCCCTAACAATCCAAAAAACATGCTGATTGTGTTTTTTTCTAAAACCGTCCTTGGGTGCGAGTGTGTGCATGCATGTTTGTCTGTCTTGTGTGTTACTGTCGCCATGTGATGGACTGAACTGTCCCGTCTCTCGCCTAAGGACGACAGGAGGTGGACACTAACCGCCCCCCGCCATGCTGCATGGATAGGCGGGTTGACCTTGGATGAATCCTTCAAACTTGCCAAATACAGCAAAAATTAAAGACATAAAATGTGTCTCCATGGTTGTACATGAAGGTCATAACATTTGAGTAGTTTTCTGATAACGGGAATAAACTGAGTTTTCTTTTATTAATAAAACCAGTTGTCTTTGTGCCAAGACAGAATTGATGTAGAAATTGGTGTTATTTCAAAGTTGAGGCTCAGATTCTTACTTGTGCTTCTCACTTTGTAGAATTTCACTTTGAGCTTAAAACCTTTTTTTTTCTTCTTTTTCTGTTAACTTTTTATGGTGTGATTCAATAGGACTGCATTTGAATCTTATTTATATGTACAAATGTTAATAGCTTTTTGTAAATGTAATATTGATCCATATATTTTTCTTAAGATGTGGTTCAATTTCTTTAAATAAACAAATTGTGAAATATTCTGAATGGTTAATCTATGAGAACAGTAATTGTGTTTTCTTTGATTCACTTCAATAAAGTGAGTGGTGCTCACTCTTAGTATGAGATTTGTATGACCTTCAGTAAAAATATACTATTTCCAGAAGAAGTAAAAAGTACATAGTATAAGCTAATATTAGATAGCTGGCTGACTATTTTTGTTAGAGGCTGTTAGCTGTTTGATGGGCATCATGCAGCTAATTATTAAATAGCATATTAATGTGGGTGAAGTATTGTACTCCTTTTCACACATGAGACAGCTTTCCTTCAGGAGGCTGACTGGCAGTGTGCAGCTGCATATTATGCAGGAGGAGCATTGCGTCAATAATCTATCCTAAATGCAGCTGGAGAACATGCAGACATTCTCTGGAATCTGATTCAAATGACAAAAGAGTAGAACAATTTCCTTGATGCTAGTGAACAGCAACGTTAAAATTTAAAAAGCCTAAAAAAATGTGAAATTTCATTTAGAGAATGTAAAAGGAGAGCAGGAAAAAATGTGCATTAGCAGAAGATCTGAGAAATTGTTACCTTTAACCAATCATTGGATGCATAAATATTAAATCACAAAATGTTTTTAAATTATATAAAACGAAAAAGTCCGATAACATTTATAAATACATTTTTTATTCAGCATTGCATATTTACTGTTTAACCTATTGCTTGATTGTTCATCCCTCGGAAAGGGTATGAAATAATTATTTTTCTTTTTTACATTGAGATCATTTTCAAAAAGTTTTTTTGCATCACATTGTCCTGGTAAATGAGGTAATTTAAAGATATACAAAAAAACATCGATACAAGGAAGAACACACATTGTCTTATTTTCTTTGCAAACATTTTCTTCTGCTTTGTAATCCGCTTGTAACCTCAGTCACCTGATTACAGAACAAGCCAGAGATCCTCTTTGTCCCTCTAGGCTTCCTGCTCAGTTTCATTTATTGAACTGAATTCTCAAAACATGATTTACCCATCAGCATGATAATGACTCGTGCTGATGGGTAACGACTGGTTCAATGCGAGATCAAATCAACACAATTCAGTTTCAGACCCTTCAGGGTGAGTTGACAGGCATTGAACAAAGCAGAGACAAGCAGTTTTGCTGCAGGCCAACATTCAAGGTTAGAGGGTTTTCCATTATCCCATGCATTAAAGGCATTCCAGATTTATAACATGCAAAAAATAACCATTTTCTTTGGCTGTGCTTTCTGTTATTAAAAAAAAAAATCAATTATACTCTGTATTGCAGACAAATCAAGCCGGTTTTAAAATCTTCAACACAAGCAGCATTCGTTGCACTGAAAATAAAGAGCCCAGATACAGTTTGAGCTTTGGTCTAACCTGGGGAAAATTAAATGAAGGAATAAATTATATCAGGAAACTTAACAACATATGTAGAGTTGTGTTCAAAATAAATAGCCCAACGTCACCAACCAAATTGATCACTGTGTTTGGTAGAAAGCGGATTTCTCCATGGCAAATTATTTACCAGTGGGCGAAGTGAAGCAATAAAAATAAACAGATTCTGCAATCATGACAAACATCCTGCTAATTCATTTTAAGTGAATTGTTAATTGAAAAGATTGTGAAGTTTAATCAATAAAAGAATGCAAACCACTGGGCTTTACTTAGGGACAAGGGCAGCACAGTGATATTAGTTATTCATACAGTAAATTTCAGACCTAAGACATAAAAAATGTAATTTTGTCCTTTCTGTTGACTGACACATTTGTGTTTTTGGTGATGTTTTGTTATCTAATACAAAGTGAAGAATCATCAACGCATTTGTGTGCATTAAATAAAAATATTCTCAGAATTTTAAACTTGACCTTTTTGAATACGCTATTATTTTGAACACAATATGCATCCGATTGCGAAATATTTATAACAAAGTAAAAAAAAAAAAAAACATTATATAGTGGCTAAAAATTACATTAAATGCAGGGATTGCAATTTTATAGAATAAATGCCTAAATAAGTTAAATCACTGAAAATAAATCTAAAATGCACACATTAAGTACAAACACATCTCATTAAGTAATAAAACTTTCTTGGTGAGATTATACTGTGCCTTCGTTTCAGCAAAAATTTACAGAAATAAAAACAGCTAAATGTTTCCGTGTAGGACAACACTGAATCATCTGTGGAAAAATAGTAAACATGTCTCAACCGCATAGAAAGTTAGCAACCCGCATGCAAAGTGTCAGAGTGCATTCCAACATTTTTTTTACTAAAGTTTAGTCCCTTTAGTTAAAAAAAAAATAGTAGCTCTTTTACAATTTTCAACGGAAGACCTGGATCAAGGAGAAGGTCATCAAGGCATGTATGAGGATAAGAAGAAGAAATTCAACTCGCTGCTTAAGTCGAATCTGGGAACAGCGTTACACTAGATCTGAGTGTTATCTGGCTGCAAGCCGGAAAGTCAAGTGAAGAATGAGAGCGATTTACTAGCTTCCATCACTTGGAGATACTTCGGACAGCTTCTATTTGGTTTTCCAAACATTGAATTTTGAAATTCTAACTTTTGATTAATTGACCAAACCGTTACTTCTGAAAACAGGTATTAAAAAACCCCAACATTTTGCTGCAAATCTTTAGCCAGTCAACTGATCAAGAAAGTGACAGCAACATCTGACATAGCTTGTAAATCAAGTTTTTTTTTTTTAAAGCAAGTTTAAAACTTCTGGTATCCTCCATTTGATACATACATTAGAATCAATATTGTATTTAAAAGTATTTACTTCTTTTATTCTCGAGATATCTGCACCATTAAAATGCAGAACAAGGTTTGATCAATTTAAATCTGCTACATTTAAAACATAACTTCTGCAAATATAAAGGCTGTTGTTGGATATGGCTTGTCAGTCAATTTGAATTAAATGAACCACATGATGAATGTGTAAAGTGTTAGACTGGACTCATCGTAGCTGTAATATTTTACTCCTGAGTTGCTGATGCACAGGTAACACTTGTTCTATAAGTAAGTTAGTAAAATGAAATGCGTATTGTGCTATTTAAGCTAATAATGGACCTGCTGGAGTACGAAGGTTGAGTCTGCAAATTTTTAGTTAGCCCACACATTCTAATGTGCTGCATGAAATTATATGACATCTATAATCAAGGGTGGGAACTATCGGTAAAAGCCTCAAGCAAGAACAGGGGACCTATGTAAGTACGCATCAGATGTACAGTGCAAATGTGTCCTTGCAGCTAAAATGTTAGCATCTTATTTTTGGTGCAAACTTCCATCCCCGGTGGATTCAAGCACGCATAGCTGAGCAGACAAAATGAGAAGCCGTAAAACCACAGCGTGCAGATGCTCAGTGGGCGCTGTTGGAGCTCCAGTCATAAGGGAGGAAGCTGACTTTAGTTTTCCCAGCAGAGAGGACATCCTGCAGGCTGGTCTTCTTTGGAGAGTCACCCATATGATCCAGCACCCACTTCAGCAGCTGTAAGAGAACGTGAACGTGTGAAAAAAATAACGAAAACAGAAGATGTGTCCGTAGGGCATTTAAATTTACCTTTTCATCTGTGCCTCCAAAGTCAGCCTTATACCACTTAAAAATCTGACTAAGACGCACTTCGTTTTTGCCACAGTCAACCATACAGGCATCGTCGTTCTCCAGAAAGGCTTCGGCCGCGGTGAGGAGCTGGCTGTCTATGTCCTGCGTTTGAATCAGAAATGTTTCCCTTCACTGCCAGGATCGTCCCGCAGAACGAACACAGATCAGTACAATGTAGGACACCAGCAAGAGCTGGCATGGACGTACCTGAGGTGTGTAGGTTTTAATAGGGGGGCAGCCCTTTGCACCACAGTTCAAAGCAAAGTGAATCAGGGGCTCAGCATCTGGAAGCGCCACCTAGTGGATGACAACAGGAGTGTTATTTAGTTACACTGATGAAGCAGGAGTGAGATATTGTACTGGCTTTTGATAGCGAGTCAGTGTGGAGACCTGCAGTCGAGGATCCGTTTTGGAGAAGGGCTTTCGGAGCTGTGCAACTCCCTTTCTGTTCCCTCGCAGGACGCCATTTTCAATGTCTTGTAAAGTGAAGACTTCACCTCCAATCAGATAGCTAACATAGTTGAAAAACTACAAAAAATAGACAGAAGCAAATGAATTTACACTTGCATCAAATATAGGGAAATGTAAAAATGTGATACCATGTGAAAATAGCCAAACACAATATTTGTGGATCTAAGGAAAAATGTAAACATTACATAGAATGTAGAGAGAGGAAAACCCTGAGATGCTGATGCGTCAAAAAAATAAAACAGTGGGAAGGAACTAGCAAAGCCCAGCATGAATAAATACTGTATAAAGAAAACCTATATAGCAGTAGAGGCTTTGAGGCAAATCTTCTTTGTAATCCTACTTTGTATCTCTGCCACATGTTGGTAGGAGCCCCCAAGCGCAGATAGCCATGGATGACTAAGGCGTTATAGATGTTGATGAAGAAGGCCAGCTTCTCCTCCCGGCTCAGTGAGAGCAACTCCACCCTCTGGAGCTGAATGGCCAGGTCACAGTAACGTTCAAATGCTGGGTCCACAGACATCCCTTTATAATCCACACACTGCAGAAGCAAGAGCAACACAGAGGACAAATGCAATTTTTTGCAAAAAATAAAATATATATATATATAAACAGTCAATTTAAAATGAAACATTTACACTAGAGGACTGAGAACATTACCTTGCCATCAGCAGAGAGATGCTCCGAGAACAACTTCAGAATCAACTCTCGTAAAAGCAACGAAAGCTCAGCAGCTGGAAGGCAGAAAGAATGAGATTGTTAAAATGTCCTGTATACTAAATGTAAAGTTAGCAAGTGTTTTGATGGAAACATTCAAAAAATATGCACTGCAAAAACTTTTTTTTATTTTACTTAAACTGTAGCATAACAAAAAAGTTCACTGTATAGAAGCTAGACTTCATGTTTAGCAAAAACTTGCAATTGGTGTCATGGGAGGCTTTGTGTGGCACAAATTAGATTATTAGAACATAAACCGACCAACACCAGGAGTATAAACTTTTCTGTGCAGAACATTCAAAGACTCATTGGTTAAACATGCAACAGTCGAAATACATGAATAAATACAAAGCAGCACAGAAACCAAAACAATGTATGGCACCACCACCAGCAAAATTATGATTTATTAAAAAATGAGGATAATGCAAACATAATTTTTCAGTCATTTAGCAAGTAGAGCAAATAGATGAGACAGAAGCTTGAAAAGACACATGGATAATCCTCCTCCTTTTCTGTTAAACTTCCAATTAATACATCCTGCATCTGATTTATGTTTCTAAATTATAAGTTTTTAGCATAAAATAACTGAATCAGTCAAAATATAAAGTGAAAAGCCTGATCAGTGTATCGTACACGTAATAATTGTACTGTTTATATAGTTTCACCAACTTGTGAGTTGTTAGTGCCTGTTACTTTTTCTGTTGTAGTAAAGTTGTTAAAACTTCTTACAGCTGGGTTTTAATTGAGTGACAAAATATTAATTTATTCCACAGCTACACATATTTTGAGGTGCTTCGTGTAAAACATCTCACATCTGACTGACTGACTGACTCATTTCTCCGGCAAGTCGACATTAGATGTGTCAGTAACCCCTGCTTTATTAACTTTCACCATCCCAAACATCCAATGCAGAGCACACAAACCTAAGTGAACCCAAAAGGATCACACACCAAAGCCAGCAGCAAAAGACAAGCATTAGAGAAAGTTGAGAGTTAGTAACCTGAATCTGCACCAACTCAGAAAGCAAAGCATGTGTGCCTGGACCCTGGTCGTCTCTCCTGACCTACCCTGTTTCGGAGCATAGGCGGCTGTCTGTCCTCCATTCAGAGGTGACTGAAGGTCATCTTCCAGCAGCCTGTACAGTGTGTCCATGGTTTCTCCAAAGCACCCATCCTCCACTCCCCTCCTTCCCACACTGACCATGAACTTCTTCTGCAGCAGTGCCTGGCCCGTATTACAGGCCTCAGCCCTGTCTAGCACAGACATGTCCACGGTGAAGAGCTGACAGAACTTGACTTAAACGAGTGTTTCGACTTGGGAGTTGGTCGTTTTCGTGTTGCGCGTCAGAAATCCCTGTTTCCCGACTTACCCATGCCCTCTTTTGCTTGCAGCCAGTCAACCAGCTGAACGCCTGAGAAGCTGGTTCTGTATAAGGTCAGTCCCCTCCTCTGAGTGCCAATCACACCAGCCTGCTTCAGGTCCTCTACCAAGTCTGCAAACTTATCTCTCTCACCTCTGAGTTCTGTGAATAGCGACATCCCAAAGCCACTTACACACACACAGAAAGATGTCTGAAGCTATACACAGTAAAAATCCCAGTGTTGAATTAACACCCAAAAGTGTATATATGTGTCCAAGTCAGTTGGTGTTAAATTCAACAATACTGAGTGTCTCATTAACCTTACAACGGTGTTAGCGTTAAAATATATTAAAAGTAACACCAGTGCAGTGTTGATCACAAAAAATAATGTGGGGTTAAAAAAGTAAATAATTGACCCAAAAGATGTCGATATCAATCATATCCAGCGGAAAATATTCGAAACAATACACAGAAATGGAAAGTTTAGTATAATAGACCAATATTAATTTAACAAAAAAATGGGTGTCAATCTTTTAACACTTTCAAAAGTGTTACTTTAACACCTGCTGACTTGGACACATATCGACACTTTTGGGTGTTAATTCACCACTGGCATTTTTACTGTGTACATTGCTTCTGTGCAATCTCGGTTTAGTGTCATATGGAAAACACATCATCAAAATTTGTCGAATTTATTGTGTTTTTGGGGAAAAAAACAAACTTAGATGACAAACAGAAATTCAAAAAAGTAATTTCATAACATGGAATATCATAGTAATTAGGAATGCAAACTTAAATCCCAAAGGAAGCTTCAATCATCTGAGTAACATTGCTGGTGGCCCCATAATGAAAAGACTATTTACACTGTTGGATACCTAATTCAAAGATTTACATGGGTCCCCTGCAGCAGCCAGGTGCTGCAGGCCTCATTTATAGGATCAAATATCCGGTGTCACCGCTAACAAGCACAGCCGAGTCCGGCCTCGAGAAAAAAGCCCTCACACAAACACTGCTGCTGTTACGTAAAAATACCACCATGTCCTTCCCATCAGCTCGCGCTATTTCATAACTACTGACTGATTTAGACTCATCCTCAAACAGAGGTGACTCAGCAAAATCTGTCTCCTGAAACCGTTACCCATTTGCTTTTACAAACCTCACACAGATCTTGGTACTTAACTTATTCGTTACACTTCTGAAAAAATATGAAAGCATTGTGTATCAATATTTCAACACACCAAGAATTAGGGGCGGAGGGAAACATAGTTGCAACAGAATGCTGTTTGGGTTAAACAATAATCCCAAAAACACCAAATATATTCATAGTAAATTGCTTACGTCCATCAATCTCCTTATCTGGAGCCTCAAACTGATTGCTTTCTGGTAACGGTGGAGCCTTTTCTGAAAGAGGCTCTTCTTTAACCAGAGTCACCAGTCTTTGAAGCTCCTCTGTAGCCTGTGATTGTAAAACACAACAAGTGACCCAAGATGGACTTTTGCATGTTCCTCCTTCAAAAAACGAGCAATTCTCAGGATCATAGAATTAGATCTAAAATCATTAGATGTCTGTTCTCCTTACCAGTTTTTGTAGATCGTCGTTACCCCCAACATGGATGCTATTAAAGAAGATTTGAGGTACGGTGCTGCGTCCTGTAAGCTCCTTCAGTTTCCCTCTTAGCTCTGAATGAAGGCCAACATCCACTTCACATACCGGTACACCCAAGGACCTGAGGGTGGCTTTAGCCTGTACACAATGGGGACATCCCTGGATAGAGTATACCGTTACCCGGCCAAGAGCACTGCTCTTAAAACCCTCCATCTGTAGCAGAAAGAAAAAGATTTAAATTGATCAAATCAGTGCAAAGGTACCTTTATCTTACTTATATTTTATAGTTGAACAACACTGAGTAAGACAGGGCAACACAAAAGGTATTCATCTTTATACATGTCACATACTGTATACACATCTGGTCCTAAATAAATTACAATCTCTGGTTTAGGAAGGTGGATTCATAATCCTTAATCCTATATAATCTCCTTGAAACTTTGTTCTCTGCATGCTATCTACAGTCCCTGGCAAAAGCATGCTACAAGATATTTTTACAAGCAAAAACTTCCAAGCATTTTATTTATTTATTTAAATATATATATATATATTTTTTTTTGAACAGTTTTTTGAGAATATAAATTCAACTCCCAATATTTTGTAAAACCATCTTTTCCTGCTATGTCAGCAGTAAGGCCTTTGTAGTACAGTATGTCTCTAGCAGCTTTATTTCTTTGCAAAACAGCTCAACTCCCACCAGCTTCCTGTATTTGTTAAAGAAATGAAACCAGAATGATGCTGCCACCACGTTTTATTGTGGATATAGAGCCTTAATATCGCCACCTGTCCAATTCAGCTCAAAAAACGTTTTCGCTTCCATCACTGTACGAAGCTGTGCAACACAGGGCCTGGTTTTATAGTGCAGTCAAAGGTCATTTGCTCAACATGTGTACAGATGTGCAATATCCTGTGTCAGACATAGGCAAGTCGATGAATAATTTACTAATGGATAACAAAACAGGGCAGACTCCTACGCAAAGAACAGTTTCTGACAAATAATTAACATGGTTTTTGCTCCCTATTTTTGGACATTTCCATGTGGAAAACATGTCACAAAGTTGTGGTTATGTATGGAAGTAAATATGTGCTTATTTACTTATTTACATATTTACTTCGATAGTTAGGTAAATTAGTTCCTCGCCACTTAAACTAAGAAGAGATCAACGCAGGCTCTTTATAATGATTTGACTGTGTAAATGGGGTCCGATGTCCAGAACTGAACCACCACCAAACGCATGTTCTCAAAATGTTTTTGTTTTGGAATGTAAGTTTTTATGCAACAACACTGACCACTAACTGTCTAATGGCCGAGCTTTAAATAAAATAAACAGTTTATCTTAAAATCATATCACAAATAAAAATATATTTTATATTCAAATAAAACGCGCCTTTAAATTAAATTCCCTAAATACTGTTTACATTGCGGCAACGTCAGTATATAACCTGCCAAATCAGCAGATATAAAATAAAAAAAATGTTAGTTTCCGATCATACACATAAATATTTTCTTATTGTTGAGTTAAATTATTGAATAACAAGCGTGTGACTTATTAGTAAACGGTAGAAGTACGTTACCTTTCTTGGTTTCCCTGCTATGGTCAACACAGAAGTATGATATAAAATTGGACAATTAATCCGTATTAAACAACGTTAGCTAAACCATATTAAATAATAAGTATTTGCAGCTCAAACTAAGACGTTTCTCGCTGCCCTGACGGCTCATCGCCCTTTCTGCAGGCTTTTTGCTTGCTAGTTCCCGAGCAGACGCCGCATTGCCTTCGTTGTCAAGTGAAAACAGTACGTCGGCGTGTCCGCCATATTGTGAGTGGCATGTTCTCACAAATAACATGGAAAAAGGCGACGTTTTCGTTCAACTTTTGCTGAAAGAAGTCGTTGAAATAAAAGCATTTTATTTGTAAATAAAAATAAAATAAAAATAAATAATAATAATTATTATTTTTATTATTATTAATAATAATAATAATAATTGGGCTGCACAGTGGCGCAGTTGGTAGAGCTGTTGCCTTGCAGCAAGAAGGTCCTGCTTTCGATTACCGCCCCGGTCTTTCTGCATGGAGTTTGCATGTTCTCCCTGTGCATGCGTGGGTTTTCTCAGGGTACTCCGGTTTCCACCCACAGTCCAAAATTGGCCTCTCCAAATCGTCCCTAGGTGATAGTGTGTGTGTGTGTGTGCATGGTTATTTGTGTGTCTCTTTGTTGCCCTACGACACACTGGCTACCTGTCCAGGTTGACACCGCCTTTCGCCCGGAACGTTAGCTGGAGAGGCACCAGCAACCCTCCCGACCCCACTAAGGGACAGGGGTGTAAAGAAAATTGATAGATGGATAATTATATTTAAAAAATAAACCCCAGAAAAAAAACAAAAAAACTTAGAGCAATACTACACACACCATATGATTCAACTGCATTCAAATTTAGCGTGGATTGCTTATGAAAAAATGCCGAACTGCTTGATGGCTTAGCTATTTGTTTTTTAATTAAGAATGTAAACATGTATTGACCATTTAAAACGGCGCGGTAGAAACTCTTTAAAAGTCTTAGATTTTAATTAATTCATTTTTTTTATTTACAACCATCTATCCATTGTCTGTAGCTACCGCTTGCAGGGTCATTGGTGGCTGATCTCCGACAATGATGATAAAAAGTACTATTACTACTATGATAGTACAATCGCTACTAACCCTTCCTTTAATATTAATTATACCACTGCTACCACTACTGCAAATAATAATAATAATAATAATAATAATAATAATAATAATAATAATAATAATAATAATAATAATAATAATAATAATAATACGTTTTTCATGGAAAATGAAATACAACAAAGATATCCACAATGTCACCAAGATATTGTAATAGGGTTACTAGCCGACACTCTTTAAATCTAAAAAAAAAGTGACACTCACAATATGGTAACAACGTGGCAACGGTTCCAAAACGGACCAGACGCTCCGGTTTCGTCCTTCCTCATTCCTCTTCTGATGATACCTTCAGGTGCTCATTTTAAACTTGGAATTTTCTAATTTCCTTTTAAGTTTGACCATGATTTTGCAGTAATATAAATTAGTTATTACTAATATGGGGTTCCAAATTTCTTGTCATAACACTTACATATGTTAAATTTTAAAAGAACACATAATAATAAGATGGGAAATGCTAAAATTTCGACAAGAAACAAGGAACGCAAATTATCCTTCATGACGCATTTACTTGAACTCGGATTCCTTGTACAGTATTTTGAAAAACAACACGGTACAAAACAACAGGGATTCATATGAACACGTGAAGCAAAATTTGAAATAATAATTACACCTGGGGTATAAACATAGGACAAAAGTAACTAAAAAACAAACAGCACCAGAAAAACAACAAAAATATTTGTCATGGGAGGAACAGTTACGCATAAGTAAATGTTTCTGTACGGACGCATTTCCAAGCAGTGCACATATGGGCGAAAAGCCCCAAATTTAGTTTTGTAATCATGCCTGGGCTTTCAGAAACGGAGCGTGTTGGCTTCAAAAAGATATTGAGTTCGATGACAGATGTCGACTTAAGATCGCTTAGTGACACGGTTACAAATAAGATGATTGTCGTGGAAAACGTGACAGGTAAGACTTCAGTCTAAGAAGCAATACTCTTGCTCGATTATTCCTAAATCTCTTCAAAAATGTTAACAATAATCTTAAAAATATCACAAACTTTCATAATCATTCTATACATTCACTTAAGAGAAAACAAAAACATACATTTTTATTTGCTGTTTGCTTACACGTTTTTAATTTTCCATATACAGAGGCTATGGAAACAATTCTGAGTTTCTCCAAAAGTGCAGAGGAGCTTCTGAGGAGGAGGAAGGTTCACCGGGACCTCATATTTAAATACCTGGTGAAAGAAGGGGTGACAATGCCGCCTAGCAGCGAGAAACACCAGCTGGTGAAGAGGACGCTGGAGCTCTGGTCGTCAGAAACGGTAGGGTATGCTAACCTGTTCCCATGGTTACACAGTCCCAGTTTACTGAATGTTATCTAAAACATTACGCTGTTTTTGCACCTAAAACGGTTAGTAAAAGCCCTGACACGTTTAATAAATGTGTGAAATAAGTTTCTATTTGAGTTTTTAATTAATTTATGGTCAGTTTTGACAGTCCATTAAATTTCAACCTTTCAAAACAGACAAAATCATCAAATTGGAAAGTGTTCTAATATAGTTCTACTTTATTTATTTCAGATCCAGTAGGTTGATTTCACCATAGACACACTTAAGTTTGCTGTATTTATTTTAACAAGAGAAAAAGTGAAATTGGAAGTAAATATCAGTCCAGCACCTTGTGCTCCACAGTTACAAACTGGAAAAAAAGGAAAAGGAGATGAGCTGAGTGTGATTGTATTTCACACAAATTCACAATAATCTATAAAACTAGTCTTTAATGTAAATAGTGGATGTACATGTTTATAAAAGTAAAGTAAACATACTTAACATTGAAAGACCATCACACGTTGTACCAAAAAAATTAAAACATATCTAACAAAAGAAAAATTCAAATTGGTGGTTAACATCAGTCCAACAGCTTCTGCACATAGTCATTAAATAAAGTACAATAATAATAATAATAATAATAATAATAATAATAATAATAATAATAATAAAATGCTTCAGAGCAACTTAACAATTGTAAAATAAGGCACAACTACAATGAAAAACATAAATTATAGCAGTAAAACATACAAAACACGACAAAATTACACATGAAACATATATATTACTTTTAGCTGGACCCTATCTTCTAAAAAAATCTAACGGAAGTACACTAAAGTATTATGTTGTATCATATTAGTGTGGAAATGTTCAGGGGGTATGAAAACTTATTTCCTACATTCCTAACATGTCTTCTGACATGTGATGACAACTGTGATGAGAAAAAAAGTGTCTGAAGTGTGTATAGTTCTGTTTTAAACATTGATCTCTTGCTACATGCCATACCAATTGTGACCTTTGAAATATATAATCCTAATATTTCTTATTGTATATTAATTAGCATGATATAATTAGACACTTTGATTCCTGTTTTGTCTCTAAAGAAATCCCTATAGTCGCAAATTTTATTTTATTTTGAATGTCTCTTTTACAGAAAAACAGTTGAAATATGTTTTGCTGCATAAAGTGTGGCATATGACTAAAATCTGTTACCCGTTAAAGGTGGATGAAGCCAAGCAGCAACAGCCCACAGCATCTGATTCCAATGACATACAAACCAAGGTTGGCTTTGATCCACTGATCCTGGGACAGCAGTTCTGCCAGTGGTTCTTCCAGATCCTGAACAGTCAGAATCCGTCACTGGACCAACAGCCTCAAGACTGGGGGCCACAGCACTTCTGGCCAGATGTGAAACTACGGCTTCTTTCCAGGTGGGAATGTTAAACCAACGGGGAGGAACAAAAAGATGTCAGTTTTTAAGGAAATTGATTACCTTGTGTTTTTCAGAGCTACGACTGAGCAGATGGAGGAGTTCCAAGGGGCTGAAGTGGTCAGCCTTCGTCTCTTGGCCCTGACCAGCGGAGAGCGCCTTGTCTTCAGTCCCAACCTGGACCCTCACGGCCTCAGGGCAGTGGCCTCCCCCCACGGCTTGGTTCTGGTGGGCGTGGCTGGGACCATCCACAGAGACCAGTTCTGCCTTGGCATCTTCGAGCAGATATTCGGCCTCATCCACTCACCACTGAATGAAAACAGCTGGAAGATAAAGTTCATCAACCTGAAGATCAGAGGACAGGACGGCATTGAAGGGACAGAGGTAGCAGCTCCTGCTTTAAACTACAGCTCCAGTGAACTGCAGCTTCTTTGCAGCTGATGGGAGTCATCATAACACTGGATATCGTTTACACTGTTTTACCCAGGGATGTTTTACTTGATTAGGCATGCAGAAATTAATACACAATTAGCTGAGTTGTCTGAACAGATCCTGATACTGAATCTGAATGGGGTTGGGGGAGAGGAACGTTATGCTTAGTTCATGCAAAACTAAGTTCATGTTTTGCATGAACTAAGTTTGCTTAGTTCATGCAAATTGAGTCATGACAAATGCAGCAATTCTGTTGCTCTCCGGCTAGAAGCTTTTATTGAGTAAATGTTGCTGCAAAGCTATTCTGACAGCTTGTGCCTTATTTAACATATTCTGTGGATGCACTCCTGAATGTACCTTTGTAGATATGTAATATATAAGAGAGAATTGACGTGTACATTTATACTGTAATTAGAAGTAAGTCCTACAAATTGGATTATTATTTTGTCTCAATGACATTGCAATCCCAGGCAAAACTGATTATAATGTAATAAAACTTTTTGTTGCTTTCTTTTAATGATTAAGTTTACCCAATGATCATTGATCTTAAATTAAGTGGACTAATGCAAAGGACTACAATAGGTAAGCCAGATATGTAGGCAGGTTTTAAAATATATTCAACAAATATTTCTCTGCAAAGCATCTTTGAGGAATCACATTCTTTACCAAACAACATCTTATTTTAAGATGTTTTTTTATTATGTTATTGCTCTAATAGGTAAAAGCCTTATTGTTGAGGTACATTTCAGAGCAACCATTTGCAGTAGATGGCCAGTAAAATTCAGAATAGAAACCTGTCAGTGACTTCAAAAGAATGAGTTTCTTCTTCAGCCTGAAAAAGAAAACTGAACATATTCATGTGTTAGACTGGCCTAGATCTAAATGCAGCTGATATTTTTTTCTTCCAAAGGTAGAAAAATTGTTGTTTTACATATGGTGTCTGCTCAAGCTTATTGCGCTTAAGACATTTTATAAAAAAAATAAAATAACTATGTGAATAATTTTCCATCACCTGATGTGGAAAACTGATAGAAACATACCTCAAAATATTTTCAGCCAAAGGTGAGTTTACAAACATAAATCAGCAGGCTAAATACAACTGCAAAAACATTGTTTTTCAATCTGTGTAAAATATTTATCTAATTCAAAACAATGTGATTATGCTGACACAAACTGTCACAGTGAAATATGCAAATATGCAAAATGTTTGCGGTTGTATTGTAATGGAAAAAATGTTTAACAGTTCAGAGTTTTTCAATAAAGTTGGTAGAGCTGATGGTTCTGGGTTCGATTCCCAGCCCCGGTCTTTCTGCATGGAGTTTGCATGTTCTCCCTGTGGGTTTTCTCCGGGTACTCCGGTTTTCTCCCACAGTCCAAAACATGACTGTCAGGGTAATTAGCCTCTGCAAATTGTCCCTAGGTGTGAGTGTGTGTGTGCCTGGTTGTGTGTCTTGTTTGTCTGGCGACCTGTCCAGGGTGACCCCCGCCTCTCGCCTGGAACGTTAGCTAGAGAGGCTATTATGTACCAGATAACACATGTAACATAAATGAAAGAAGCCAAATTATCAGGAGCCAAACTTAGTAATTTCTGAAAATGTGAACTAATAACACAAAATGTTGAAATGTAGGAGAGAAATATCAGGAATGTGAGGGTTAAGATGATGACCCAGTTACACCAGGTATCATATTTTGTTCTTGATACAGAGCCTGCTAATAACTCTGATGATCCCAGTATGTAAATTTGTTGGGCCGGGTTAGTTGTCAACACACATGGTGCAATAGTATAAATGGGTCATACATGTAGCAGGAGGCAGGGGACGCTCCAGCTCATCATCATTAACACCGACATCTTAGTGGAACAACAGCTGAGTGATCACCAGTTGAGGAGTCGAAGTCAAATTATTAATCTTGGAATTAAAAAAAATATTCCAGTCACACTTTTTTTTCTGTTAAACGATAGTCACACCATATGACATTTATGGAGTCTGGTGAAACTTCACAACCCTAAAGTCTATTTTGATTTTTTTCTGCATTACAAACCTCAAAGTTTCATGACGTAGAGAAGGGATTTCATGTCATAAACCAACACAAAGCAGTGCATAATTGTGAAATTGAGAAGGAAATGACACATTATTTTTCCCCTCAAATAAAAGTTGATGGGGGACAAAGTTTTATTGCTCATGTAGACTTAGCCTACATTAGCATTCGTCCCTCTGAGTCAATGCCATCTTAAAACCACCAGTTGCTTTTATTCAAAGCAGTAGATTTTTTGGGGGGAGTAATTTTCTACCAGATTTGGACATTTAAGATATGTTACGTTTTCCCAGCATAGATCCGGTTTGGACCAAAAGCACTTTTGAACGTCTGGTTTTCTTGTCCTCTGTTTTCCATCAGCTCTGACCAGCTTCCCTTTTCCTTTTAAAGAAAGTCACTCCCACTGAATGATGTTGCAACATCCATGGTCAACTCATTGAATGACACATGGCTATTTATTAATTAGGTGAATTCAGAATATTGCTAGGAAGGTGGTTGGCTACATATACCAATAAGGCGACACATAAAAACAATCATCTTTGTTTCACAAGCTTTATCATGACTTTTTATTGATGCAGCAGCACTGAAGTTTTATTGATTGTCTTGAGTCACCCCAGGGAGGGCATGCAGGGTCTGTGGAGAGTACAGTATGCCAGCATGCCTCTGTGGCTTTTGTGGGAACTGTTACATGTGGGAAATTATTCTTGGCAGCCTCATTTAAAGGGCTCTGGAATAGTTAATTTCTGTGACTCTGCGGGTCGGAGCCACACGCCTCCTTGTGCTTTGCAGCACCATAGTTGTGGTGAGAGGAAACCGCTGCCGCCATTGATCTCAGGCTGTTCACCTCTTCGAAAGAATAACATGCTGCTTGCGTTCTGTCTTCATGGCACTTGGCTTCTCTTAGTTTTAATAAGCGGTTTGGAGCATGGGCACGCCGCTGACGCACGGATTCGAAAATACCAGGGCAGTGGCGTCTGGTCATGGTTTAGTCTTCAGATTATTTTATTT
Source organism: Micropoecilia bifurca (assembly GCA_903067075.1). Lineage (NCBI taxonomy): Eukaryota > Metazoa > Chordata > Actinopteri > Cyprinodontiformes > Poeciliidae > Micropoecilia > Micropoecilia bifurca. Next base: position 519 of record CAEGAF010166987.1, on the reverse strand, counting down.
TTTTTCGTCTTTCCCCTAATAGTGAAGTGTGTTTCTCATTAAGAAATGTGCCTAAGCTTACACTCATGTCTCTTTGAAATAGGCTGAGGGTGTTGAACCATGGGAAGAGGATGGCTAATTAAAAAAAAACAAAAACATATTTTTCACTTTAATTTCAGTTTGATTTGATGTAAAAAAAAAAAAACAAAAAAAAACATCCCCATTAGTGAGAGGACATTATTATCACACCATGGGTCTTAAGGACCTGCGCCAGCCACTGTACAACCTGAGCTTGAGTCTGGAGAGAGTCCCGTTGCTGTGGAAGACGTCACACATAGTTCCTGTGCCCAAGAAGGCGAGACCATCTAACCCTGAGGACTACAGACCAGTTGCTCTCACATCCCATGTGATGAAGGTTATGGAGAGACTGGTCCTTGCCCAGCTGAGGCCCCAGGTGATGACTTTTCTTGACCCTTTACAATTTGCCTACCAGCCCCACTTAGGAGTTGATGATGCTGTCATCTTCCTGCTGCAACGAGC